>QODF01000250.1:95692-153369 GCA_024372805.1 Oostethus manadensis | reverse complement strand
CCGGCGACCTCTTCCAGCTCCACCGGGAGGACACCGAGGCGTTCCCAGACCAGCTGTGAGACATAGTCCCTCCAGCGTGTCCTAGGTCTTCCCGGGGGCCTTCTCCCGGCGGGGCATGCCCCAAACACCTCACCAGGGAGGCATCCGGACTAGATGCCCGAGCCACCTCAACTGGTTCCTCTCCATGTGAAGGAGCAGCGGCTCTACTCTGAGCTCCTCCTGGATGGTCGAGCTCCTCCCCCTATCTCTTAGGGTGAGTCCAGCCCCCCTACGGAGGAAACTCATTTCCGCCGCTTGTATCCGCGATCTCGTTCTTTCGCTCATGACCCATAACTCATGACCATAGGTGAGTTATGCTCTGCCTTCCTCTGCTCTGCCTTTACCCTCTTCATCTTCCTCACCACTAGTCATCCTACACACCACCATCCTATGCTGTCTGGCTACACTCTCACCTACCACTGACCTCCTTCAGGTTACACCTTCTACACAAGATGTAGTCTACCCGTGTGCTCCTACCTCCACTCTTGTAGGTCACCCTATGTTCCTGTCTCTTCTGGAAGAAAGTATTCACTACAGCCATTTCCATCCTTTTTGCAAAGTCCACCACCATCTGTCCTTCTGCGTTCCTCTCCTGGATACCAAACTTGCCCATCACCTCCTCATCATCTCTGTTTCCTGCACCAACATGTCCATAGAAGTCCGCACCAATGACAACTCTCTCCCTTCTGGGGATGTTCTGCATTACTTCATCCAGGTCTGACCAGAATTTCTTCTTCTCCTCCATCTCACATCCTACCTGCAGAGCATACCTACTAACAACATTGAACATCACGCCTTCCATTTCTAGCATCAGGCTCATCACTCTATCTGACACTCTTTTTACCTCCAGGACGTTGCTAGCAAACTCCTCCTTCAAAATCAGCCCTACTCCATTTCTCTTCCTATCTACACCATGATAGAACACCTTGAACCCTGCTCCTAAGCTTCTAGCCTTGCTACCGTCACCGATTCGCATGTTCTGGTTTGGCAACGTTTTGCCCTTTCTGACACAACTCTTTGTATTTATCCGGGCTTGGGACCGCCACAATAAGACTAGGCTACAACAATGCTATTATACTGTCTATTGTGTCAAATCGGGTCGCTCAGAACAAATTAAATCCTGGAGCCGATAGCTAGGGCTGAAAAACAGGTTTTTAATCTTTTCCTGTTTCAAATCTGAATAAATCCATGAATGTTTGGTTAGTTTATTCTATCGTAATTCAGGGTCAAAAAGTTGTATTGCGCATGGTCACATTTTCATTCAAATAATAGCGAGTGGAAGAGCAAAGATTAACCTTCACAATAAAGCAGTATCCAAAATGCAAAAATACATACAACCTACAATAAAGCCTCACTTTGGGGGAACCCCCTCAGTGCCTTCATTGCTGCACCTTGTGCTGTGCAAGGACTGGAACACCCGTATGAATGACACACTCTTAATCAAACTGTCTTTTGTTTTAAATATGGGTCGCTTAGTCTCTCCAACATACACTTGTACGTTGGAGAGACTACACAAATGCATGTTGGCAAAATATGAGAAACAGTAGATTGCAATGAGATTTGCACCATCACCTTTGCTTACAACAATGTCCCGACATCCCTCCCCCAAAGACTGTTTCATTCCTCAGAACCATTTTCCGGCATGCAGGCAGGTCAACAACGTATTGTTATGCAAGACGGTTGTTCACAGCCACACAAAAACCCCAATGAGGCCACCCTGAGGGGACACACCCACCAGGGACATAAGTAGGAAGACGCCACTCTCAAAAGCCGTACAATGGAAGGCGCCTTTTTGATGAAAGATGGCGTCCTCGCGGACGAATGGAATGCTGTTGTCTCCAAATGTGTTTCATCTGCCCTGCTGGTGCTGATGAGGGTCTGGTGCGATTTTAGCCGACACAATAATAAAACTATGAGGGTCTGGCCGCCTTCGTGCCATCGTGTGTACGACAAACTGCTCGTCGCCATCTGTCTCGTGTTTGTGCTTCTTAGGCTGTGTTTTGTTGTTCAATGACGCTTGCAGAGGTCCCTTCTGAATAGCAAGTCCAAGGCGAGGACGCACGTTTTGAAAGTGACATAATGAAGTTCTGGAGGGAAAGTATGGTGTCCGGCAGAACTCCATAATTGCGTTGCGGAATATTGTAGAAGCACGGTGATACGGTCGTGGAAAAGTGCTTTCATTTGGCGATGCGGATGCTGGTCTCCATGGCAACAGAGGCTTTCATTGAGGTTGTTGTATGGGAATGCAATCACACACGCACACACACACACTATTGCAGACCATTACAGAAAATGAGCACAGTGTTTATAGCTGAGATGTGCGAGGAAGCCACAGTCTCTCTCTCTGGAGGACTTTGCTCCATTTTTATTATTTATTTATCTTTTATTTTGGCGAGGGCTGTTTATTGGCACCTCTCAGCCTCTCAGCACTTCCAGCGGTGATAGATGAGCCAGGTGGCACGCTATCGTCCCGTGGAGGGCGGCGAGAGAGAGGCAAGCGGAATTGCTGCTCCATCATTTCTGGTGACCTTACATGCCTGATTATGCCGCCGCACATCCCCCCCGTGCCTTCCTTCCACCGCCTTTATTTGCATAAATGTGCTTAATGATCACATTCTCTCGAGGTGTGCACAAATTGGCGCGCCGTAGCTTGACCGCTTTGCTGACTTTAATGTGCCCGGTGCACAAACACGAGAAACAGCGGGTGACGGCTGAGCCGGGTCCGTGGTGGTGACGTATACAGCGTGGTGATACGGGGTATGGCGCCAACAGATACGTGGAAGGCCACACATTGCAGTGTTGTCGGCGCCTTCTTGTATTTGTGGTGGCCTGCCACAGATACATTTCAACGGCCACAGATACATTTGGTGCTACGAACAGGCCCCCTTCTGGTAACGGGAAGCCACTCCAGTGCCGTGAAGACGCTTGCATTCCAGCCGGCATTTTTATCAGCTCTAAATGCCAACCCACACAGAATGCACGGCCGTGTCTGCGGCCCTCTCCGAGCGGAGGGCAGTGATTGAGTTGAAATCCACTTCAAACCAGACTGGGAATAATCATTAGACGGAGAAGAATGTCATCCATTGGTCCGTAGTTAACCCACAGTTAATCACCTTCAATGGCAGACAGTTTTAATGTAGAATAAATACTCCTTCATATCATTTGCTCTCTTCCCAACCCACAAGATAGACTTTGCAGTTTCAATATATCTGCTTTGAAGAAATTCTTCTTCTTTTCCTTTGGGCTTATCCCTTCAGGGCTCGCCACAGCCAATCAGTTGCCTCCATCTAACTCTGTCTTCTCTTGCCAACTACCTTCATGTCCTCTTTCACTACATCCATAAACCTCCTCTTTGCTCTTCCTTCAAAACTCAGCATCCTTCTACCAACATATTCACTATCTCTCCTCTGGACATGTCCCTACCATCTCAGTCTGGCCTCTCTGACTTTATCTCCAAAACCTCTAACATGTGCTGTCCCTCTGATGTGCTCATTCCTGATCCTGTCCATCCTGGTCACACCCAAAGAGAACCTCAGCATCTTCATCTCTGCTACCTCCAGCTCTGCCTCCTGTCTTTTCCTCAGCAGCACTGTCTCTAAACCAAACAACATGGCTGCTCTCACCACAGTTTTGTACACCTTTCCTTTCATTTTAGCTGAAACTCTTTATATCATCAGGACCAAATGCCTTTTCATTCTTCATCCTCTTCAAGTACTCTCCATCCTGTCTCCCTGATCACAGTAGCTGTAGTTGTCCAGTCACCTGGAATGACTTTCTGGCCACCTATCGCCTTTTTCAACTCCTTCCTAAATGTCATGCAACACTCCTTCTTTTTGAGCTTCCACCATTTCGTCCTCTGCTCTGCCTTTACCCTCTTCATCTTCCTCACCACTAGAGTCATCCTACACACCACCATCCTATGCTGTCTGGCTACACTCTCACCTACCACTGACCTCCTTCAGGTTACACCTTCTACACAAGATGTGGTCTACCTGTGTGCTCCTACCTCCACTCTTGTAGGTCACCCTATGTTCCTGTCTCTTCTGTAAGAAACTATTCCCTACATTTCCATCCTTTTAGCTAAGTCCACCACCATCTGTCCTTCTGCGTTCCTCTCCTGGATACTTGCCCATCCCCTCCTCATCATCTCTGTTTGCATAACATTATAACTTTTTCTGCACATGTATCTTTTTCTTTATATTTCAGCTTTATACTTTAGACTTTACAAAATGTATTACAACTTTGTTCTGCTAAAAGTTTGACTGTACTCTCAAATTAGTTTTACTGTTCAATTATATTTGTAGATTCTATTTTAATTGATTGTTTTGAGCCGCACAAAATATACAGAACAGAACATATTCCAAATAGTCAACAATCAACCAATTTTGTCTGTAAACCTGAAATCAGGATTTAGGTTGTTAAGTATGAATATAATAGTGATAATAATAACAGTAATGCTTCCAATAGGAGATCATATATAAGCAATACATGTACTACACACGTGTGATATGAGGTCTGATATTCTTATTCTGGTCTTCATTGTTATAATACACTGCAACACACATGATCATATTACATCATTTGCATGAAATATCATGTTAAATACATTTGTCATGCAGTTAGTACATACCTCGAGGAGATTGATAGACAGCCTGTTAGCTGGGACTTCCACAGTTAGGAGTAATGACGCTTCTATGGTAATGATGGCAAAGATGCAGCAAGTGAGACGGACGTGCATGTTATTCGTTTCCCAGCAATGTAAAAAGTCAGCCGTGCTGTTTGACAACTACATCTGTTCTGTCTGCCTACAGAGATCCATACTGTGTACGTGTTGCCCTTTAAAGTTCACGCCGTATTCACATTGGCTGCACTGTCAACAACTTTTTGCACGTTTTTTCCCATGCTCTGTATTTTTAGGCTTCCCACGTGTGCTGCCTGCGTGGCTCTAAGTGGACGGGATCGCGTGTGCTCGGATAAAATGTCAATAGCGTTCGTTGGCATGTAAAGCTTGGGCGTGTGCGGGTCGATGAACAAAAACAACACCTCGCCTCCCCATTCGCTCCCCTTTCAAGGCAGCTAATTATTTTATTGGCGTCCCTGTCGGGAGCCGGCTGCACGAAGCGCAGAGCTTTTCAAGACTCGCCGCCATTAGCGGGATTTAAGCCGCCCATGCCGCATTTCATCCAAATCCAATATCTTATTTGACAAATGCTGATTAGCTTTTTCATTACGAGCTCATCTGTGGGACCGCGGCCGAACAAATCGCCTCCGTTTTTACCGTCTTTGTCGATCCGCACAGTTCATCAGGCCCACACAACGTGATTTGTTGTCGTGTTGCATTGAGCGACATCTTACATGCTGGCCGCTGCTAATGTAAAGGATAATCGATATCGTTCACCTCAGCTGTCAGCAGGCCTGTGAAAAAGATGACTTTGGCTGCAGGGTGCAAAGGCTGACACAGAAATGGCCTTCAAACCCACTTTGAGCAGGAGCATTGTTAGCCGTTTTTGGTGCTTTTCTCTCTGGCCAGATCCAGCAGCACTCGTGTTTTTATTTTTTACGCCGAGGAAAAGGATGACTGACTCCAGCAGCCTCGGCTGGTCCCAACGATGTTTTCATAAAGCCAACATTTTCAAGAAGGTGGCATTTTCTGCCCCCTTTAACGCTGTGTTTTTGTTTTTCTGACGAGTCAACTTTGCTTTTTGGTGTCCCCCTTTGTTGGAATGAAAAGTCAGAAGAAGGATGACTTAACCTTCTAATCCCAGACCGAACCTCTAAAAATATAGTACATGATGTTTTTCCTGGTGATGGTAGCCAAAAGAATATGAGCAAACATAGCCAAAATAGGGCCGCACGGTGGCTGAGTGGTTAGCACATTGGCCACACAGTCTAGAGATCTTGGAAGACCTGGGTTCAAATCTCCGTTGGGCATCTCTGTGTGGAGTTTGCATGTTCTCCCCGTGCGTGTGTGGGTTTTCTCCAGGTACTCCGCTTTCCTCCCACATTCCAAAAACATGCATGTTAGCTTCATTGGCCGCTCTAAATTGTCCATTAGAGTGTAAATGTGAGTGTGAATGTTTGTTTGTCTATATGTGCCCTGCGATTGACTGGCGACCAGTCCAGGGTGTACCCCGCCTCTCGCCCAATGTCAGCTGGGATAGGCTCCAGCATCCCCGTGACCCTAATGAGGATAAGCGGTACAGAAAATGAATGAATGAATGAATAGCCAAAAGAATATGAGCAAATCTAGCACCAGACACACCAGATGTGTCGGCGTGAAAAACACATAAATAAAAGGCAAGAGTGATGTATCAAAGCACAATCTCTGCACATCAGCTGACTGCGATAACCGCATGCTGGTTGGTAGCAAGAAGGCACACGTAACACCCTCACAATAACATGACATTATTCTTGTAAAGTAGCAACTGTTTTCATGCATTCATTTTCTATGCCGCTTATCCTCATTAGTGTGGCGGGTATGCTGGAGCCTATCCCAGCCGGCTTTGGGCGGGAGGCGGGGCACACCCTGGACTGGTCGCCAGCCAATCGCAAACATTCCCACTCTAATGGACAATTTAGAGCGGCCAATGAAGCTAACATGCATGTTTTTGGAATGTGGGAGGAAAGCGGAGTACCCGGAGAAAACCCACACACGCACGGGGAGAACATGCAAACTCCACACGGAGATATCTCCATGGATTGATGCAATGACTGCAAGTTAATGGACTAAAGTTAGTTGCATCACTCGTTGGAACACAAAGGGAAGTTTCTGAAAACAAATACTGAGAAGGTCTGCAACTTGTGGACCCCAGAGCAGATGCTGGTCAGCCTTGGTGGTTTTAAAGACAGAATTAAAGCACAATTAAGGAGTTCAATGAAAAAAGAAAGAAAATATCACCCAATGGGAACTAATATGAGGAGAGAGAGTCACTATTTGCAATTGATCCTGAATAAATGGGACTTGGACACGCCCCTCAGCTTACCCTTGGATTTGTGGAAAGATCTTTGTCGGAGTTACGATGCAGAAAATGAGAATAAAGACGGGATGTCATATTTGCTGCAAACTTTTTGGAGTCGGGTGGTGGGAAACAAAAGTTTCTCCACGCTGCCGAGGATTTCCTTGTTGTTCAGGTCAAGGCTGAATGAATCTCCATGAATCTCAATTACAGAGCGACGCTTGTCAGCTTCCCTTTTTCTGCGCCGGATGCACGGCGCGAGGGCGCCGGGGAAGGTTAGCGGGAGCTCAGTGCTGTCATGCGCTATTCCTGTCAATGTGAAAGTCACGATTACTGATCCAATTAAGCAGAAAAGGACACCACCCGCCATTATTTCTTCATGGGAGGCCAGAAAGCTCTAAACCAAACTAAGGAACACTTTATTTTGAAAGAATCGGGTGCTTTTCTGTGATCGGACCATTGCATATGTTTTATGTCATCTGATTGTTGTCGGGAATGTTAAAAAATGTCGTTTAGAAATGGAGGCCAGACTCTTTCGGCGTGGTCACGCTCGGTTGGTGCCGACGCTTCCTTACGGCTGTTTTGTTCGCCGGCTGCTCCCGGGGGTGACTTTTTTCCTGAGGAGTTTAATTAAAGCGGGACTTATCTTGGATTTTGTGAAATGTTTTACGCCTATCCGTATCCACCGTTCGGAAATATCTGCACATTACGGCGCCCGGAAACGCGCCTCCGACTAATGAGAATTGTTCCTGTTGGCGAGCGGGCACCCGCGCTCCAATTAGAGCCAGCAAACGATAAGTTCACACACGAAGCTGCGAAAAGAATCACCTGTGCTAGAACGACTCTGACAGGCGCTCATGCCCGGACCTGACAGGAAGTGATTTGAGGTGCGATGAACGATGAGGGGAAGTGTTACCTTGGAAAAGCCTTTGTTTACAAAATGACTACTTTATACGCTGGATTGCACATCCTGGTTCTCACTGGGAACTCACAAGATGGAGGAATTCATCTGACAAGTCACCCGTCTTGACACTGAAGATCACACCTTGGTTAGCATCGTAAGGTCCAACTTTAACCAAGGCGGGCTCTAACCAAATTCATTTTTCCATTGATCTACATCCACATTTTTTTAGAAATAGGTGAGTCCCCAGTATGCTAAGAATTGAAGCCAAAGTTACAAAGTCCGAAAGGAACACATGATGGGATGCGACTCACTGCAAAGAAGTCCACATACTTCTCCTGTTTGGGTCATCAACCGCTTTGTAACTTTCATCCAAACTAACTTTTCCCGCCCACGTGGACACCGCCCGAGGTCATTTGGCAAACGCTGCAAAAGACAAGAAGCTTTGAGAAGCGGACGGACGGAATTTGTGGTTGTGGGGGGTTTCATAAAGTGCTGGGACATTTGCGGGTTTCATTATAAAACGGATAAGAACACACTCACATAGTGCAAGAGCGAGGCAGATTCCCAATTCTAAGATACTGGAAAGAATCGGAAGGCGCCAGTAAACCGCTTGCAATAATTAAGCCGAGTCTTTGTGTGGGAGTATTTCTTATTAAGATGCGATCGTGTAATCATGCTGGAGAAGCCACGGCACAATTTCATCTAGTTAAAAGTGGCAAGTCCCTTGTGCGCCCGCATCGAGGACTCAGTATTCTGCGGGAGTATTTTTCTATCCGCGCAGAGACTGCTTCTCTTTTTAAATATACGTAAGATGCGCCGGCCCTCCAGAGTGAAAAGACTGATTGACTGCTGCCGTCTCAGCTGGATAGCTTCAATCATTGTAAATGGATTTCCTTAATGCCGAAGTAGCTACTTTATAGATTGGCCTTCCGCGGAGGCACAGCAAAGCCGGAATGTTGCTGACTGCCAAGACACCTCCACGCATAAACACACACGGCGTCCATAGACAATCTTTGACAAACCATTTCACAGACGTGTTGATGCAGCTCAATTACCGCCGCTCTCAGTGTTTACTTTGGCACTCTCAGTCACCGTTTTCTCCCCGGACTCCTCACGCACCCTCCCCCGATTCCCAGGCAGGGACGGCTAATTGTACGGTAGCGCACCCTTCATCAGAAGTCTTGCTTTCCTAGCGATCTGTATCCACCCACTCCTTTCTCCGTTCATCCGTCCATACGTTCAACCATGTCTGCCCACCGGGTCTTTCAGACACCCATCTATCATTTGGCCTGTCCGTTCGTCCATACGTACAACCATGTCTGCCCACCCGTCCATCCAGACCACCATCTATCATTTGCCCTGTCCATCCATCCATCCGTCCATCCGTCCATACGTACAACCATGTCTGCCCACCGGGTCTTTCAGACACCCATCTATCATTTGTCCTGTCCGTCCATCCATCCGTCCATCCGTCCATACGTACAACCATGTCTGCCCACCCGTCCATCCAGACCACCATCTATCATTTGCCCTGTCCATCCATCCATCCGTCCATCCGTCCATACGTACAACCATGTCTGCCCACCGGGTCTTTCAGACACCCATCTATCATTTGTCCTGTCCGTCCATCCATCCGTCCATCCGTCCATACGTACAACCATGTCTGCCCACCGGGTCTTTCAGACACCCATCTATCATTTGTCCTGTCCGTCCATCCATCCGTCCATCCGTCCTTACGTACAACCATGTCTGCCCACCGGGTCTTTCAGACACCCATCTATCATTTGTCCTGTCCGTCCGTCCATCCGTCCATCCGTCCATACGTACAACCATGTCTGCCCACCCGTCCATCCAGACACCCATCTATCATTTGCCCTGTCCATCCGTCCATCCGTCCATCCGTCCTCACGCCAATCCATCGGTTTTGACATTGTTCCTGTGTCCATCTACGCATTCAACTGTCCATCAATAATCTGTCCATTCATCAGCATGTCCCTCATCCAACAGTCTGTCTTATCCGTTCAACCACCCAGCCTTCGGTCCATCCGCCCTTCCGTCGGTTTCAGACCCATTCATACTGTATTTACAGTCTGTCCATTAATTCAACCTCCTGCCCTTTGAGCCATCCATTTTTCACCTAACCAAACACCATCCATCCGTGAGTGCATTTGTCCATCTGTCAATCAAAGCAGTCATCATCCCCCGTCCAGTAGTCAAGTCCATCATTGCGTCCCTTGTTCTATTCGATCTGTCGATAATCCACAAGTTCAGCTGTTTATCACACCATCCATCAATTTGTCTATTCGTGGAGACAAATGTTTTTGTTCCGTCCATCAGTGTCCACCCATCTATAAGCTGTTCATCTACCCGTCCTGCTGTCCATCCATTGAGACACCCATCTATCATCCGTCCATCAGTCAGTCCACCAGGTCAAGCATCCGTCTGTCCTCAGGCCAAACTGTCTGTTTTTACATCCATTCCTTAGTCCGTCAGTACAGTGGACAGTCCATCATTCCATGCTGAACATCATACTGAGACCATCATGTATCCATCCATCCACCACTTGTGGGGTCGCGGGGGAGCCGATCGCGCTCCAATCAAATCAAACAATAAGAATAATGAGCACGTCTTGAGTGGTCTTTGAGAAGGTTTGTCGCACTACAGTATTATGATGAATGCTCCTTCCGTTATGTATTTCAGACACTTAAAAGCTCCCGATGCCGCCAGCAGCTCCAAAGTGAAAATAATGCCTTTGTAAGGTTAATAAATCTTCTTGATTAGGCACTAAACCGTTTTTTACAGGCCACCCACCAACGCTTGTTTGTGATTTATTGTTGTGTATTGCAACTGGTCTGTGTTTTTGTTGTTTTGTTTTTTGTGCGCTTAATCCAATTGTGAGCAGGGTAGGCACCATTTTGGACGCTATAATAAATAAACGTGTACTCGCCGGTAATTGGCTAAGCTCATGTAAAAGTGAAGCCTGCAAAGCCCCAAAACAGAACAAAAATGTCTGAAACAATCACATCAAATGCAGAAATGTAAGAGTTTTTAAATATTTTTGTGGTTTTAAATAGGTTTTTACAAAACTCTGCATTTTTACATTATTAGAGCCCTCTAGACTTGAAATAACACCCCTATGGTCCCACTTACACTCCTATTACCCATTTTAGTAAACATAATAAGAGACAGGGTGAGGAGCTTGGCCATCCGGGAGGAACTCAGTGTAGAGCCGCTTCTCCTTCACATCGAGAGGAGCCAGTTGAGTCCGGATGTCTCCCAAGCGCCTCCCTGGTAAAGTTTTTCGGGCATGCTCAGCCCGGAGAAGGCCCCCAGGAAGACCCAGGACATGCTGGAGGGACTATGTCTCACAGCTGGCCTGGGAACGCCTTGGTGTCCTCCTGGTGGAGCTGCAAGAGGTCGCCGGAGACCGGGAAATCTGGTCTTCCCTACTGAGACTGCTGTAGGGACCGACCCGGACCCGGATAAGCGGAAGAAAATGGAACGGAATTTATATAAGATTTTCAAGACACTCAAAGATGCATCACAATACAGTAAAGAATAAAAACAGCACAAAATTTACAGTATAAAATCAAACACCCAACATTTTGACAGTCTTCTTTAAAATGATTGATCATTTTTTGTTAAATTATATTTTGACCAGACAGCAGCCACAAAAGACCCCCGGGCCGCACTTTGGACACCGTAGTGATGAGCAAACACTGCGCATGAACTTGAATCACGACAGGACCCGAGTGAGACGACTTGGGTGAGCTTTTACCTTTCAAAGCAGTCGTCTGACTCGGTTAGCGCGCTTACGGGGTATCTCCCGTGTCTGACAAACGCCTGGTGACACGCGTGAATTCATTGCTCCATTAGGAGGGATGCCGCAGCGTGTTTGCACAATATGTTGCAGCCACTTTAAAAGGAACAGAAAAACACAGGAAGCGCTTGCTCTCGCAGCCATTTCTCAAATGCAATTTTCTCCTAACAGCGTCAGCCTCTGCGATATCTGGGGAGAGGCAAACATCATTTTAGGGCAGCTCAGTTACACTTGATTAATTGTTATGGGAAGGGGTAGTGATATGACAATCTCCCAGTGCGGGAACAGGCGGGGTTATTTTTAGAGGAGGCAGCTGCCAGGAGTCACATTTTACTGAGGTTCTGCATCTCGGTGGCAGATGTTGCCAACGATAGATTTGAATGCGACGCTCCACACTTACACCTCGTCTGTGGACGAGGGGCAGCATTCTCCGGAATGCACGATTAAAAGTACCCCGCTTATAATTAGGGGCCCGGACAATTAGCTTCCAATATGCTAAATGTCAATAATGGCTGGGGAGTTATCAAATTATGCAAATGACGCAGTGAGGCTGAAAGTCTTTCCTGCAGGGCGGACACCAAAGTCCTGCATGAAATCCGTCCCTAGACTGAATTATTTAAGGTCGCGGTGCGTGCACACGTTAGCGCCTCGGTATTTTGGACCTTTTGACAGATGTTCGCAGTAGTGGATGAAATACTTGTAAGAGCAATAGTACAGATGCTGATCAAGAGAGATGTTGGCGTGGTCACCAGGCTTGGGGTGATAATACATGATTTCAGCACCCCAACAGCATGAACAGAGTGAGCCCTCATAGAGCCTCATTGTCTCAGTGGGGGGAGGCGGGGCCGCTGACGGAGTGCAGTGCAACCCATTAGAAACGAAACGATGACTATATGGTCATATTTTTTCACCGCACTTCTCTTCACTATATTCTTCATTATGCTCTTTCTTCTCTTAGGACTTTAGTCAACTAATATTTGGTCTTTATGTTAGTCAAGTTCCAGTTTTCTTGCTTAGTTGTATTTTTACATTGGGCCGGTTTGTGACGTTATGCATGCTGATGGACGCACACGGGTTTTGTGTATATTTGAATCGACAGACAGGTATTTGTGTGTGAATGGATGGACATGGACACACGGTGGATGAGCGGGTAGCACGTTGGCCTCACAGTCAGGAGGTTCAGGCTTGGAATCTCCGTTGGGCATCTCTGTGTGGAGTTTGCATGTTCTTCCCGTGCGTGTGTGGGTTTTCTCCGGGTGCTCCGCTTTCCTCCCACATTCCAAAAACATGCATGTTAGCTTCATTGGCCGCTCTAAATTGTCCATTAGAGTGTGAATGTTTGTTTGTCTATATGTGCCCTGCGATTGGCTGGCGACCGGTCCAGGGTGTACCCTGCCTCCCGCCCAAAGTCACCTGGGATAGGCTCCAGCATATGGAATGCATGTTCAACAAGTGCTGCTTTCATCCTTAAATAGGGGCCACCTGATTTTTCACTAAATTGATTACTGATTTAAAGGCCACCCTGCTATTTTTTTTAACACACCCCTTTCAACTAATTGGCCAATTGCACAGCGTGCACATCATGAATGCTTGTTTCCTGAGAATCTACTGCACCCACTGGTAATTTGCAGCAATAAGAATATATATAAAATGTACATATACAGTATATGTAGGTGTGTATGTGAACGGATGTTGAGGAAATGATAAACGGAGAGACAGATGTTTACATGTATGTGATTGGACAGCCGTGTAGGTGGACTAACAAGACATTGCGTGCGAGTGGACAGACAATGGGCGACCCCACCCGGTTGTTCAGTCATGGGATACTTCCACCTCCCGTTGGTGTGACCCCCCTCGGTGAGGATTGGGAGAAAAACAATAATTCCTTTGTCACGGCTACACAATCAAGAGCACAACAGACTTGCACGCAGGCCGCCAGGGACGAACGACGCCCAGAACTGACGTACAGTGAAATGGTGAGTTACGGACCCCCTCACATATGGACCCATCACTGTTGCGATAAAACCATCCCCGAGGGCATGCCTTCACAGTGACAGCTGAAAGCTCGCCATGATTACAACGCCACGCGTGTGTGTGTCGTTTGGAGCTGCCAGCGGGCGGCCAAGATGTAAACGCCTCGCCGGGCGCCAATGACGTGGAGCCGCCTACAGCCTGTGGGCCACCAGGCTTGTCTTTGTGCAAATAGTCCTCCCCGTCTTCTCGTGAAGGAGAGTTATGATGCCATTTCTTTGTAAACAACGTCTGGGACAAGATGAGGTTAGATGACTAATCCAAAGTGATCGATCGGCCACCCGTTTCTGTAAAAACAAGCGCGTGGCGATAAATGCCTTTCAAAGCCCATCACAAAAGCTGCTCTGCGATGCCTCCACCTGTGCCTCGGAGGAGGGACACACTTTGTCCCGTATTCGTCCAAAACGTGGATGAGGATAAATTCCTTTCGCAACCAAAGAAAAGGAAACAATCGAGGCAGAAGTTACTGGTCCTGGTATTATTCATTATTATGAACCGGCAAAATGGCTGGTCTGGCGGGTCCTGTGGGCTTGCTACAAAGCTTACTTTTAAGTACTAAAAGACCCTGGTTTACGTCATCATCCTATTTGTTATTTGTTGGTCTATTTCTATATTTACTTCTGAGCTGTGCATGTCCACAAAAGAAGGGTAAAAACCATGAAGAGACCTTCTACCCAGCCAAGCAAAGTCAACACCTTCTCTTTAGAGTACTGGATGACGGCCATGCTAGGCCACCCCAAGAGAAACAAGAAGAGTCACAAATATTTAAATCGTACCTGGAAGTTCTGCATCTTCTGATCATATTGCTCTTAGCTGGCAATAAATCCAGCAACTGTATTAATGGGAACGCATCACAGCCATGTGGCCTACATCCATCGGTGCTACAAGCTGCTCCATCTGTTGAGTCACGTCTGCAGCTGGCCAGGCTGCAATCACCTCTACTTGGCCTGCATTACCATCTACCTGGGCCCCACTGTTAGCTGAGCTCCAATCATTGCTAGCTGGTTGGCATCCATCTGCGGCTAGCCTGCATCTTCGGCTGGTTGGGCTACGGTTACCATCTGCTGGGCCAGCCAGCTAGGCTCCAACCACTGCTAGCTGGGATGTGTCCACCTGTAGCTGGCCTGCACCACCAGCTGACTGGGATAGAGCCACTCACTGCTGGGCCCTAGCTTTATTAGCTGTGTCCCGTCTCCTGCTAGCTGAGTTAAATCCACTATTTGCTGGCCTGCGTTGCCAGATAGTTGGGCCTCAACCACCACCACCACCACCGGATGGGCTCCATCTACTGTCATCAACTGGTCTTCCATCACCACCACCACCACCACCAGCTGGGCTTTGACCACAATCACTACCACCATTAGACGGGTTCCATATACTGTCATCAACTGGTCTTCCATCACCATCACTACCACCAGATAGGCTCCGACCGCCACTATCATCAGCTGGGTTCCCACCAGCATTATCAATATCTCCTAAGAATATGAACGAAGGCGCGTTTGTGGTACGTGTTGCCTCTGTGAATGCTACACTTCATAGCAGTGAATGCCAGACTCGATCACCTTCCCACTGTAGGAACAATTATATTAAACATAGTCAACTACCGGAAGAACAAATTCAGTCACATTGAAATATTAAGAGAAATCCAGTTCTAAAAACACACCAGGCAAGGACTTTCTAGGACCCTTATCTCAAACCCAAAGGGTCACTCGCATGACATCTGAATGTTAGAAGCATGATTGAGCATTTATTGGTTCAGTCTAATGTTGACTTCTTTGAGGTGATAGGAAGCTGGCTATCGTGTTCTTCACCCGCAGCTTGGCATGGCGCGTGCCAGGGTAAAACAAGTTTAGGAAAGATAGGGGGCATGTTGTAGTTCATGTAAGAGGTGCTTTACAAGCCTCACAGATCCAATGTTGAACAGAATAAACTTGGATGGGTTGGAGTAAATATTGCACTTTCGAAGGAAATGAACTTGATTGTTATTTGTATTTATCGGAAGCCATCAACAAATACAGATTTTTAACCTTTGTTGTCTTTGTTGTGATTTTAATATAAATTGGGAAAATAAGAACAAAGGGAAACAGATAACAGATATTTTCAGTTCATTGAAAAACCCGCACGTATAACTCCAAAACCAGAATGGATCTTCTGTTTTCAATGCAATAACTTTCTAACTGGGTTTCTGAACGTAATGGCAAATTCCTTGCTTGAAAATGAACTAAACTGTTGCTCGAGTTCCTCGATCTTTTATGATGCAATCGCAAAAGGCCAACATGAAAAGTTAGCACAGGCCTGGACGGAGGCGGATGCAACTGAAATTGTCTCTTGCAACGACATCACAGCAAATAGTGTTCCTGGCCACTCCAGAATGAAAGCTACCTTTGCTTCATTTACAAAGAGGAACACTAGAGGGGACTTAAGGTGATGGCTTCAATGAGGACTGCAGGGAATTCATGAACTACTGAAAAAATCACTTCAAAGTTTCGAAGTTCGTTTCTGATAGACAACTTTTTACATCTGCAAGAAACAAAGTGCTTCAAACAAAGGCGAATGTTTTCATGTCACGGGTTGAGTCTGCTAAAGGCAATGGCAAACACTGGCAGAACATTAGTAACTGAACTGGTAGAAGCACCAAACAAAGTAAAGAACTGGAACTACGGATCAATCATGAATTGGTTACAGATCCTGTCCTTGTGGCAACTGAATTGTTTGCATCTTTTAAAAGTTCAAGTACCCGCTTTACCTCATGTGAAAAAGTAATGAATAAGTCCCTCCCTATCTGTGCCGTAGCTCAAACCAAGGAATTGGATGTAGCTTGTGTTAGTGAACTAAAAAGTTCAAAAGCTAAAGATGTGTATGGTCTGCATACACATTTCTCAAAGCAGCACAAACAGTCCTTGATATATCCAACAACACATCCAATTAATTTGTCAGTTACTCATTCTGTTGTTCCTGGAGCCAGGAACAGGTTGTTGGGAATTATAGACCAATCGGTATATTGCCTCTTATATCTAAATGATTGAAAAATGGGTCACAAAACACTTGATAAGTCATCTAAACGAGGGTAAGGACCCTTTGCATGCTATGCACTTTGGGTTTCCATTCAACTGAAACAGCAATTTGTGTTTTCCTGGAAAAGTGAAGTGGTCTTCAGATACATGTCGTCTCGTTGGTGCCGTTCTTCTTGATTCTTCTTGCCGTTCTTCATCAAACACTATTGTCTAGATTAAAAAACTTCTACTTCTCTGAACAAGCAATCCTTTGGATAAAATCATCAAATATCACCAAATATTTAAACTTTCTTCTTAAATCATGTTGGTAAATTCTTTACTCATTTTATTTTATTCTTTACTTTTTTTTTCCCCATATTTGGACTTTATTCCCATATTATAACTTTTCCCCCGACCAAATGTTTACAACTTTATTTTGTTTTCTTTCTCGTAATATTACAAATTATTTTTCTTAAATATCTCTTCCCTCAGCCACCACCTTATCGTGGTGGAGAAGTTTGTGTGCCCCAACGATCAATGAGTTGTTGGGGCCTTTCTTGCCCCTGGTAGGGTCACCCATGACAAACAGGTCATAGGGCAGGGACCAGACAAAGAGTGGCTCAATAGACCCCAATGATGAAAAATACAAATGGACCAAGCTTTCCCTCGCCCGGACGTGGGTCACCCCTCTGGAGCCAGGTCTGGAGGTGGCGCACGATGACTAGCGCCTGGTGACAAGGCCTGCCCTCATGGGGTTCGGTCGGGCACAGCCCAAAGAGGGAACGGTGGTCCCCCTTCCCATGAGCTTGCCACTCGTGGGAGGGCCCATAAAGGTCTGGTTCAGCGCGAACTGGGTGGCGGATGAAGGCGGGAGCCTTGCCGGTCGGTCCCTCGGCTACAGAAGCTAGCTCTTGGTACGTGGAATGTCACCACTCTGGAGGGGAAGGAGCCTAAGCTGGTGCGTGAGGTGGAGAAGTTCCGGCTAGATATAGCCGGACTCACCTCGACACACAGCAAAAACTCTGGAACCAGTTCTCTCAAGAGGGACTGGACTTTATTCCACTCTGGCGTTGCCGGCAATGAGAGACAACGGGCAGGTGTGGCAATTCTTGTTGTCCCCCTGTCAGTCAGTCAGATCAGTCGAGGCGGCTGATCAGAGCTGTGGCCGTAAGGTGGTTGGTGCCTGTCGTGGCGGTAATCCCAGGTGGACACCAGTGGTGAGGGATGCGGTCAAGCGGAAGAAGGAGTCATATCGAGCCTTTTTGGCCTATGGGACTCCGGAAGCAGCTGACAGGTACCGGCAGGGCAAGCGGTCGTGGGGCTCCGGCAATCACTGAGGCAACAATTCAGACATGGGAGGAGTTTAGAGAGGCCATGGAAAATGACTTCTGGATGGCTTCAAAGATATTTTGGACCACCATCCGCTGTCTCAGTCAGCACCGTGTATGGTGGGGATGGTGTGCTGCTAACCTCAACTCAAGATGTTGTGGACTGGTGGAAGAAATATTTTGAAGACCTTCTCAATCCCACCGACACATCTTCCAGTGAGGAAGCAGTACCTGGTGACTCCGTGGCGGGTTCTCCTATCTCTGGGGCTGAGGTCACTGAGGTGGTCAAAAAGCTCCTCTGTGGCAGGGCCCCGGGGTTGGATGAAGTCCGCCCGGATTTCCTTAAGGCCCTGGATGCTGTAGGCATGTCTTTGTTGACACGACTCTTCAACATTGCGTGGACATCGGGGTCGGTGCCCCTGGACCGGCAGACCGGGGTGCTGGACCCACTTTTTAAAAAAGGTGACCGGAGGGTGTGTTCCAATTATCGTGGGATCACACTCCTTAGCCTTCCTGGTAAGGTCTATTCGGGGGTTTTGGAGAGGAGGATTCGGCAGATATTAATCTCGGATTCAGGGGGAGCAGTGTAGTTTTCGTCCTGGTCGTGGAACTGTGGAACAGCTCTATACTCTCTGCAGGGTCCTTGAGGGTGCATGGGAGTTTTGCCCAACCAGTCTACATGTGTTTTGTGGACTTGGAGAAGGCATTCGACTGGGCCCTTTGGAAGTACTGTGGGAAGTGCCTAATTCAGGCGTTTTTTCCCCTGTATGACTGGTGTCAGAGTTTGGTTTGCATTGCCGGCATTAAGTCGGACCTGTTTCCAGTGAGGGTTGGGAGACTTGGAGTAGAACCGCTGCTCCTCCGCATTGAGAGGAGCCAGATGAGGTGGCTCGGGCATCTGGTTAGGATGCCTCCCGGATGCCTCCCTGGGGAGGTGTTCAGGGCCCGTCCAACCGGTAGGAGGCCTCGGGGAAGACACGTTGGAGAGACTATGTCTCTCAGCTGGCCAGGGAACGTCTGGAGGAAGTGGCCCGGGGGAGGGACGTCTGGGCTTCCCTGCTTAGGCTGCTGCCCCCGCGACCCGACCTCGGATAAGCGGAAGGAAATGGATGGAAGGATTTTTCTTAAATAATCTCCAATTTTTTTCCCTCATGAGGTAACACTTCAAGACTCTTATAAAATTGCATCTTTTGTCTTCCTAGAAAATAATGTTTTTTTTCAAATATATTTTTACTTCGTTCTTGTAAAGCTGCTGCTGTTTCATATTTCTTCTCGTGAATTTTCCGCTGGCAGTTATGATGTCATTCCGGTAATATTTAGGCTTTATTTTTGTTCAACTCTTTTGTGAGCTAATTTGACAACTTTGTTGTTTTGTATTACCACTTTAATATTTTCCAATACTAAAATGAAGTTGCTTTTCCTCATAATTCAACAAAATGATGACTTTTTCTTATACTGGATTATTTTTATTAGCTAGTTGTTTTTGCCAAAGTTTTCACATTTCGAAAAGATTAGTCTTTGAATCTTTTATGGTTTTGATGACAGTTCACTTCTTTTTGCTCTCAAAAGCTACAGTTCAGGTAGTTGAATGGTTTCCAGTCACTCCGTACTGGTAGTCTTTGGTTGCTAAACGAGGGCAGACATTGTGCGGCGTGACGCATTCATTTTGGGAATGTCATTTTTTCCTCTGGCCGCCCAGCGGCACGACCCGCCTTTGAAATGCTAATAATGCCGGCGTCCACGGCCGCTTTGAAAAAACCAACAAACAAAGCTCAGCTTGACTTTTTGCCGCCGAAGGCCGCGCTACGTCCTGCATTTGCGGCGGCGTGAAGTCCTCGCGTGATTGGCCAATCCCCCTGCAAGTCTCCGGCAAGGCGGCGAGACATAAAAAATGTCCAGCTGAAATGAGTCCTCGCTTTTGAACCTTTCCGCCTGTTTGTCGTCGTTTCCTGCCCGATGAAGAGTTTTTTATTCCAAGCTGATGCAGGAGAGCAAAGACACGTCGTATTAACGAGTCCTTCTGCACAATCAACGCCTTCTGGGGGGGAACCCAGAAGGTCTGCTTTGTTTGGCCTCCAGTCTAAGTGCTCCTAACAAAAGACACGTTGGTGTTGTTTTTCGGGGAGTGTGTACGTCCGACAGTGATGGACGCACAAAGGAACACAACGCCGATCACAGCACAGGGAACGTTGGTGGACAAGAGAAGCCTGACAGCAGATGTCACCAAATGTCTTTCCCCGCCACTTTGGGCTTCCAGCATGGCGCCGCACTCTCAGCGCTTTCCGTTCCTTTCAAAAGGCCATTCACAAATGGCCACCGTTTGAAGATGGAACACGTGGAACGTGGTTCTAAACAATGAATCACATGTTTAAGCAAATCATGGAAGGCACCCCCTAACTGTTATTTATGAAGTGCCTGCAAGGCATGCTGGGTAGCCCAGCAGCGGCTCCCCTTGGTGCTGCAGTATATGGGGCATCAGATGCAAATGATGTTTACATTGTTGATAATGTTCAGGTTGGTATCGGTGATACCACTTCAATACCGTGTGCAAATTCATCGACGGCAGTGGTTGTCATCTAATGCCCCTGGGGGCCGTGGGGAACTGTCATGGGGGGCGCACGTGCTCTCTTTGTTGGTGTAAACCTGCCAATAAAGTATTTAGCGCCAACGTGCCGTTTGACTTTTGAATGCACTCGCGCTCCATTTTGTGGCTTTTTCCGGGTTTCACTTTCAAGTTCAGTTTGTACAGTACAGATAATAAAGAGTTTTTGTCCCCCGTCAGTAGGTTTTCAAAAGGGGGGGCATGACAACATTGCTGGAACCCAAGGGGGGGTGACAGGAAGTAACTGGGAACCACCACTCCAATGTGTCTGGTAAATTTGAAAGGGTAGTGAAGAGTATTTCAAATCCTAGCATAAAGAATACAAGACAATAAACAGTCACAGTGTGATACCCCGCCCTGATTGGTTGCTTCGTCAGCCCCGCACACAACACTGTGCCATTCCTATTGTAGCCTTGCGGGGAGCACTTCCTGCTTCCCAGTGTCCTTTGCAGGATTGTCTTGCAACTTTGGGACCCCATGTGTAGAAGATAAAGAAGACGAATGGTGAGAAGAACTTTTCAAACCATTTAAAATAAGGGCAAGTTTTGCCTACATGAGCGAGTGCATTCCTTCAACATAAACTACGTCTTTCCACGACTGCCTACCTTTAAAGTCGGGCCAAGCCCAGCAAGACACGGCTTCCCACGCCGTGTCTGTGGGGTATTTCCCACCCGGGCGTTCACACTGCAGTCGCATGGCACGCATTGCCCACTTCTACCCACATGCCAATGAGACCTGAGTCACTTTTAAAAACATGGGAAGTGTGCTGTTCACATGCCATGAAAACATCAGATACGGGTCGCATTCGAGCAAAGAACCAGAACTGAACGTAGCCCTGGACTCCTAACTGATGCAACCCGCCCGATGGTTTGCAGGCCTGTGGCAAACTGGTATTTGCTGCTGGTAATCGTGAGGTGATATGCCGAGTCGTGCTCAATCGTGTTTAGTCAGCAGTAATGAGGTCTCTTGCGGGAGGGAGCAGATCGGAAGTCGTAAAGTCGTTGCGGCTTGTATGCTGTGGTACGGGGCTAAGGTATCTGCGGTGCAAACGGGCCTCGGACACGTCCATTCTGCACTTCTCAGGCCGGTGCAGCTAAGACTTCAAGTCCGCCCGAGGCGGCCAGCAGAAGAACTTTGAGTTCAACTCCTAATGTAGTGGAATCCGGCTGAGCCCGAATACCTGATGTGTCGCTTTCTTTCTTTCTTGTGTTGCCGTGGAGAATGCTCCCAAAGCCAGCCGGCTGCTTCATCAGGCCCGATGAATCATGGATTCCTTCAGTACCATTGGCGGCGCTGATTGGAGCGAAGGCATGAATCAGTTTTGGATTCTTCTGTGCGGCGGCGCCTCAGAGCGGGTCAAGCAAAGTCAAAGCGCCTCGTTTGGTCCTCCGTCTGATGAGCTCCGCAAAGTGAAATGAACTGACGGATTATGTCGCTTTTCAGGGCCAACAAAACCGGCTCGTGTTCTTTGTCGTGCTCGTCTCCGAGCTCCAAATTGCTTTCCGATAACAATGAAATATGAACGCTCGCCCGCTTGCACCAATAAAGCCGTGCATCCGCCATGAGTTATTGGGGCTGATAATTGCTCACTTCAACTTTTATGACTTTCCCACCACCTACATTTGTAAGTGTCACCCTTTTTTCTTTCTGCTCAAACTGAAGGCAAAGGCTGGAAAGCAATGGGAAGAACAAATGACGGCAGGAAGCAAACCCAGTTTGAGGTCATGACACAGTGTCCGTGTTTCCATGCTGACCAGTAAGAATAGAATGAGCGTCATTATTCTGCCCGAGTACAATTATCCCTCCTTCATCTCGCTTAATTGGTTCCAGACCACCAGGATAAGTGAATTTACGCAAAGTACGATTGCTTTTTCACAAATGCAGTATTTTGCTAGTTAGAGCATAGAGAAGCTGCGTACCGCCTTCTGTTTAACATTATCCGAGCCTTCCAGACATAGAATAACAGCCCTACAGGCAACCCTTTGACCTAATATAGTATAGACACATATAAGACACAAATAAGACACAAATAAGACACAAATAAGACACATATAAGACACAAAAAGACACAAATAAGACACATTTAAGACACATATAAGACACAAATAAGACACATATAAGACACAAATAAGACACATATAAGACACATATAAGACACAAGTAAGACACATAGACACAAATAAGACACATATAAGACACATATAAGACACAAATAAGACACAAATAAGACACATATAAGACACAAATAAGACACAAATAAGACACATATAAGACACAAATAAGACACAAATAAGACACATATAAGACACAAATAAGACACATATAAGACACAAATAAGACACATATAAGACACATATAAGACACAAATAAGACACATATAAGACACAAATAAGACACAAATAAGACACATATAAGACACAAATAAGACACAAATAAGACACATATAAGACACAAATAAGACACAAATAAGACACATATAAGACACAAATAAGACACATATAAGACACAAATAAGACACATATAAGACACATATAAGACACAAATAAGACACATATAAGACACAAATAAGACACAAATAAGACACATATAAGACACAAATAAGACACAAATAAGACACATATAAGACACAAATAAGACACAAATAAGACACATATAAGACACAAATAAGACACATATAAGACACAAATAAGACACATATAAGACACATATAAGACACAAATAAGACACATATAAGACACAAATAAGACACAAATAAGACACATATAAGACACAAATAAGACACAAATAAGACACATATAAGACACAAATAAGACACAAATAAGACACATATAAGACACAAATAAGACACATATAAGACACAAATAAGACACATATAAGACACATATAAGACACAAATAAGACACATATAAGACACAAATAAGACACAAATAAGACACATATAAGACACAAATAAGACACAAATAAGACACATATAAGACACAAATAAGACACAAATAAGACACATATAAGACACAAATAAGACACATATAAGACACAAATAAGACACATATAAGACACATATAAGACACAAATAAGACACATATAAGACACAAATAAGACACAAATAAGACACATATAAGACACAAATAAGACACAAATAAGACACATATAAGACACAAATAAGACACATATAAGACACAAATAAGACACATATAAGACACATATAAGACACAAATAAGACACAAATAAGACACATATAAGACACAAATAAGACACATATAAGACACATATAAGACACAAATAAGACACATATAAGACACAAATAAGACACATATAAGACACAAATAAGACCCAAACTTGTGTGCTGCTGCAACAGTAGCCCGTCGTAGGGATTATTGTGCCTGTTGTGAAAACTGCAAAAAAAAGCATATTATTCCGGTGATGTCATGGTCTGTCATTGTGAGAAGGAACGTTGGTGCGTGGAATGACATACCGGCCGCACGGCTCAATCTCGTTACAAACACCAAACCGCCCGCTCCAAGTTGTTAGCCGGGCTAACAACAACAGATGGCACGCGCCCCCAAACCCCATCTACTGTCATGCCAAGCACCTTTCCTTTTTCCATTCAACGTGGGAGCGGATACGGCCGTGAGGTGTGGCGCGCTCAGATCCGACCGGACTCAGACTGCAGACCACACCACTGCTTTTATCTCGCCGGGCACCATCACTTTGATTTATCCGGAGAGAAAGATCATCTATACACGTAGCAAAAGATAGTCAAAAACCAACGGACGTTTACGCCAAGAGCTCTGCTATTCCCACGCAAGTTTTAAAAAACCTCTGGAATCTATCGACCACATTTGTGATCGTACATCCACAGGAGAGTGCCGAGACTTACTAGAACGGGTAAGGAGGCTCATTTCACAATAAAAGACATAAAAAACAGCGCTGATAGCCGCTGCAAGGCAACGACCTGCCCAGTTGACAACCACAAGCCGAAGGACATCAAACCTCGGCGTTTGACACGAGCAGAGGGGAGGGCTGACAAAACTGGCTACAACATGGACTGGCGTGAAGTACGACATTTTGAAAGGCAAAATTGGAGCACAAACGGCAGTTTAGGGCAAGCTAAACGGCTAACCGCTACACGGCGTTGCCTAGCAACAGCCAAACAATAATGCCAAATAAAAAAAGGAGAAAGAACGAGCTCGAGCAGCTCGACTCGAAATGTTACTCATGAAAATGCCTTCATCAGAAGAAGCTGTAAATGAGGAGATAGCAAGGAAGAGGGATGCATCTACGCCACCACTGCGGCCAGCAGCCATAGGCCATAGGAAACCCGCTAACCTCACATGCGGATATACTAATGCATCCAATGACAAAGAAATCCGGGGAACAGGAAGATCAATTAGGAAAGACATTCCTGGAAAACGCAAAGATAATGGTGGACATTCTTGTAGCAACGCGAGAAGAACAGTCTGTAGGAAACCTGAGATTCTGAATGCAATGCAAAAAGAAAACCGAGAAGGAATGAGAGGACAAATGGACAAATTAACTGATATCATAAAAAAGGAGATTCAATCCTGCCTGAGAGAGGAAGTAAAACATCTGAGAGGAGAGAACAAGGCATCACAAGAGCTACTGCCCTCCAAGAAGTCCAAGAAAACACAGACTCATCAAGCAACTCCAGACCACAATTGATGACGCGGATCAGAATAACCGGATGAACGATGTGATCGTGACGGGGTTCAGGATCAAACCCAGGTCAAATGCCAGAGCAGTTGGGAATAAAGAAGATGAAGAAGACGTCGCTTCCGCTGAGCAACAAGTTGTTAATTTTCTACATTCAAAGGAAGAGGAAGTAGACATCAACACCATGGACACCTGCATCCCACTCGATGGCAGGAACAGCACCTCTCCCGTCATCATCGTTAAATTCACTAACAGGAAATTCAAAGTCGCACTGCTGAAGCAGGGAAGGAAGCTGAAAGGAACAAATGTCTACATGAATGAGCATCTGACAAAACGCAACGCTGGAATTGCCAGGAAAGCACGTGACCTGAGGAAGCAGGGAAAGATCCAAGGCACTTGGAGCGCCAACTGCAACATTTTCATTAAGTTAAATGGAGGACCAGAAGCGAGAGTCTTTGCAGTCACAGATTTTAAGGACTTAAGGAAGACCATGGAAAACAACATGGAAAAGGAAAACCACTCAGGAACTAGACCAACACAGAGGGAAGTATTGGATTCCAAAATATTTGGAAATGCCAAGACACAAGGAACTGATCAACCAGATGCACCTGAACTAGGAAACCTCAAAATACCACTAAAGACACTCATAACAACACTACAGCTCGCTGGACAAGAAGATCTTCAACTGGACACCTTTAGTCTCACAGACCACAAACATCTGGATCTGGAAAAAGACCCGGACACAAACGTTTTTTTTCCAAAATGACTGCCACTACCGCACGGAGGAAGAATACAACAATAATCTAAACACAGGTAATAAATTATTATCCACATAAACAGCAGAAGCATGTACGCAAATCATAACCACATCAGGCAGTACTTGCTAGAACACCTAAGCCAAGCATGGAAACATTTGAGGACTGGATCAAGGCAACCTTCTCGAACATCAACCAAAAAATCCTCCTTGTTGTGGAGACTTCGACATTGATCTTCTGGATCCAAACAAGCGACGTAGACTAGATGACTTTATTGACACAATGTACATCCTGAAGTTATACCCAAAAATCACAAGACCAAGCAGAATACCAGACCTCCGTGCCACGTCATTGATAACATCTTCACTAATGACTGTCCATGCTGTGTTTGTCACCATCATCATCTAAACTACAACAGGGTTTTGTTACAATTGTCATACACCGCTCACCATTATTTTACTATTATTATTATTTATTATGAATATCGTTCATCAGGACATGGCAAGGACTACTGTCGGACACACGGTCACATGACCTTACTTATGCATTTGAACTTAGTAAGTGCAGGAAGTCCACAAATGTATGGAAAGAGGGGAGAACCTACGGGGGTAGGATGAATCCCCCGCTTTGCTTCCTCCTGCTCCCTTTGGACTTGTGGAACTGTCCATGGTATTAAGGGGTGTATTCCAGTGTCATTTACATGCATGTTCTAAGCCAATTCAACCGAAGCAAACCAAATGTCTAAGGAGGCATACGTTCTCCACCCCTACCTGAATTCAAAAGGTGACGAAGACTCGCAGCCAGACGACAGGGATCAGGCCCAACATAAAAGGAAGCCCACGTAGAAGAAAGGTGGACTATTCTGCAGCCAACTTTGAGTTAGCTGGAAATACGCTTTCCTGTTATTGAACGGGGTTAAAAATTGCTACTCCATCTGTTTGATAGAAAATCATTGACCCTTTTTTTTGTTGTGTATTACGAGTCATCCGTCCAACAACTCCGTTGTCGACAACATTCCTTTTGCAGCTTAAAAAAAAGCTTATTGTGGCAAATGTTCTTGTTCACTTGAGAAGCAGTTAATTGGGATTAATTCATGACAAAGCCTCAAATTAATTCCATTTTTTAATCACGTCCCAGGGCCAGACGTTTCTGCCGTCCGTGTTCCTGCCGTAACTGGACTGTCTTACATGTCAATCGCTTTTCCAGCACCACAGATCAGCATCCCGGCTTCACAGTCGCACTTACGTAAGAAACCCAACACCTCCACTGGGGCGGGACTCGGGGGGGGCGTCCATCTGTCTCCACCAGGAAAGCTGTTGTGCTGAGAGTGCTAGAAGTGACCTTCAGGACGTGTGAAGCTCTTCTGCTGCTGCGCTTGAAGCTGGAGGTGCCTCAAAGAGTTCAGCCAAAAAGGCTCAGTCAGCCTCCAGCGAATCCGTCATGGCCGCCAGGCAGGTCAGCCTGACCCGTTCCCACGGCGATGTGCCTTCCTGGATCAGAGGAAGGAGTCAGCTGCCTCTCTGACCCCCAAAACACCTCAGGGGAGAACCTGTGAAGCGTGTTTTAAACCCATCTCTGGTCACATTGAAAAATTGGGCTCTTGCTGTTCCTCGGTGGTTTGGGTGCGGCCTGCACTAAAAAACAGGGCGTCACCTCAGACAGCATCTGTGGGTTACAAAATCAAAGAGGTACGATTGTGCTGAAACCCGGTCCCAGAATCCAAAATAGTACAGCCGGTCCTGTTGGTCTCCTACCTAGCGGGAAAGCTGGATGGAAACTCAGTCGTCCCTCGGCCTGTGACAAGTCAAGTTTGCAAAGTAGAATTCCTTATTAATAAATGTAATATCTGGTAGTTGGAGTGCAGAAAGCCTGTTTACCACCTTCCAAGCACACACTTGAACAAGATTAGACAGGAAACAACCCTCCTATCGTCACCTTTACCATCCCAACACCACAGAAAATGTTCCTCGGAGGACGCGTGAGATCATCCAAAGATGAAATAAAAGCAAACAAGCAATCAAGTCTGGTGCTTGTGTGTCTCACCCAACATTATAGTAACATTTCTGACACCTAGTGACTAACACAACTGCTGCAAGTACCCTTGGAGTTGACCAAAGGAGGACCAAAAATGTCTAATTCTTTACACTGCTTTCTGCGTGCACGGTGTCGAGTGGTTAGCATGTTGGCCACACCGTCAGGAGGTCTGGAACATCTGGGTTCGTGTCGGTACTCTGCTTTCCTCCCACATTCCAAAAACATGCATGTTAGCTTCATTGGCCGCTCTAAATTGCCCGTTAGAGTGTGAGTGTTTGTTTGTCTGCCCTGCCATTGGCTGGCGACCTACCCATTGTAATCCTCGCCTCTTGCGCAAAAAAGTCAGCTGGGATAGGCTCCAGCGTGCCCCCATGACTATAGTGAGGATGAAAGCGGCACAGAAAGAGTGGAATGAATGAATGAATATGTGTGGGTGAAGGCAGATAGATACTTTATTCATCTCCTGGATAGATGTAGTCATGCAATCAGGCAATAATAATCATCAATAATACGTTTAGCTGGGAAATCAGCACAAATAACTCCATGAGACTTTTTGCAATTTGCACAGAGACGCGAGCCTCCGCTCAAAAGAGCATTAATCACAACCAAAGCCCGACTCGCTTCCAGTACAATTAGGCTCAATCGGGGCGGCGGTGCTGGTCCGTATCACAGAATTACATTTTAATTTGGTTTTGCCTCACAAATGACGTTCATGCGGCGGCTACACTCTTTGACATGTTCCTGTCACAATTAAAGCTGATCTGCATACAGTATGTTCCTCCTGCTGGGCGCCTACCAGGGAGGAGATCTCATCATCTTGGAGTCTGATTTGACACCACAACACGCCTTCCAAACTTTCCAAGCGGTGTCCTGGGGGCCGTTTGTAGCTTGGGGGCCTCTTGTGGCCTGCAGCTGTTTTTTTTTTTTCATTCTTAAAAAAAAGCCAAACAACAAAAATGGAAAAATCTGTTGAAATTTTACAAAATAAAATAAAATAAAAAATTAAGAGTAAAATGTAATCAAATGAGAAAAAGTCAAAATATTACAAGAAGAAGGTCATATTATATATTGTACTAGCATAAACTTAAAATATTAAGTTATCAGGAGAAACAGACAAAACAACAAATAAAGTTGTAGTTTTTAGAAAATTAAGTAGCGAAAAATGTTACAATAATAAAATAGTATAGGAAAAAAGTGAGAACAAAATTTCCAAAGATTTTTTTTAACATTCCAAAAGTCAAAATATTAAGATAAACAAGGCGTATTCTAAATACAAAGCGGCCATTGAATGAGAAAGAACTCATAATATGAAGAGAAACAATATACAAAAAAGTAGAAATCAAATATATAAAATATATATAGAATATATGTATTTGCAATACAATTGCAATACAAGGAAACGTAATATCATTTGGGTTTGAGTTTTTAATAAAGCTTAATGAAAATTAGGTTGGAAATAAAGTCAAAATATTATGAGGATAAAATAAGGATATCTATTTTTTAATTGTTAAATTATGAATTATAGTGTAGAGTAAAATGTACACAAAACATTTATGAAAAAGCTGCAATATTTGGGAAAAGCCCAGCAGCTTAAAAAAGAGCAAAGAGTGAAGTTGATCTTAATACACGCTTTTTCAGCTACGGTATGTGACAAAGCTAACATTTTAGCATTTTGCCTTCCAAAATATCAACGTGACATCCTTCCCATTTTCACTCCCCTGCACGGGCAACCGAGGGCTGCGGTCCAACCCCACACTCCACTGTACCATGGCAAGGAAGTGCGCCTGCAGGTGGTGGTGCTGCAAGTGTGCACGTCCAACATGCAGCACCAAGCCGTCCAATTGTCCCCGTGGACTGAAAACAACTTGTGTCCAATTAACTTCTGAAAAGGGGAACTCATCTTTTGAACAGCCCATGGGTGTGTTTCTTTTTTCTTTTTAAAGACTGCGTGGAATTGTGCAGCGAGCGCCGCATGGCACCTGAAAAATGAAATATTTAGCAGCTTTGGGGAAGAAACAACACTGGAGTGTTCTTCTTCAAAGCCTTGGAGCTAACATCTGTGTGCTTGATGTGAATAAGTCCATCCATAGACAGTCTATATAAATATTCATTCATTCCTTTTCTATGCCGCTTATCCTCATTAGGGGGGCGGGGATGCTGGAGCCTATACCAGCTGGCTTTGGGTGGGAGGCGGGGTACACCCTGGACCGGTCGCCAGCCAATCGCAGGGCACATATAGACAAACATTCACACTCTAATGGACAATTTAGAGCGGCCAATGAAGCTAACATGCATGTTTTTGGAATGTGGGAGGAAAGCGGAGTACCCGGAGAAAACCCACACACGCACGGGGAGAACATGCAAACTCCACCCAGAGATGCCCAACGGAGATTCCAACCCTCACCTCCTGACTGGGAGGCCAACGTATGTATGTATATATATACAGTATATGTACACATATGTATTTATGCAGGAGGTATACATTGGCAGGTTGTGACAAAAGGCATGTCAAAGGTGTAAGTAAGGTATTGTAAGAACTCACCACATATACTGTGGAGTGAAGTATAGGAGTTGTGGAGTACTTCTGGCAAGGGCTACGTTGTGGGCATCGCAGGAGCTCAATCTAACTAATGCTTTTCTTGCTGACTGTGCTCCCAACTCCCCTGACACCACAAACCCGCTCCTCACTTGTCATTGTCAAGACATGTGTCCCTCGCCATTCTCACCATCATCCTAACCCCACCAGGTGAAATCTTTGGACCTTCAGGGCGAGAGTGATTGACTGTTACTTTGGATTTGGATCGTCGGTGTTGCTCTTTCTCTCACCAGGCTTCTTCTCCAAGCTCTTGTAGTCCATACCAGTCTTGTGCAGGTCTACAATCTTGTTGATGCTCTTGTAGTCCATTCCAGTCTTGGGCAGGTCCACAGTCTTGTTCAGGTCGACAATCTCGTTGATGCTCTTGTAGTCCATTCCAGTCTTCTGCAGGTCTACAGTCTTGTTGATGGTTTTGTAGTCCATTCCAGTCTTCTGCAGGTCTACAGTCTTGTTGATGGTTTTGTAGTCCATTCCAGTCTTCTGCAGGTCTACAAGCTTGTTGTCGGTCCTGTAGTCCATTCCAGTCTTCTGCAGGTCTACAAGCTTGTTGTCGGTCCTATAGTCCATACCAGTCTTGTGCAGGTCTACAAGCTTGCTGATGGTCCTGTACAGGTCTACTTACAGGTTAATGGATCAATATCAGCCAAAATACCTTTGGTGTCCTTATCACAACCATTTAGCCACCATGAAACCGTTTAACATATTAAAACTAGGCTTGTCAATTGATTCACATTTTTGAACACGATTAATCGCACTTTGTTCATGTTTAACTCATAATTTATCGCATTTAATCGCAGGTACTTTACTCGTAATTACCATATTTTTACACACCATTTGTAAATATGCAAATGTTGTAAAACTGATATTCTCATGATTTCCTATATTTATTTTATTATATTATACTTACAGTAAATAATCTACAGTAATATGATATTGTACATTAGTTTATTCAAATTGCATAGCATTTTTTAATTTAAGAGTGTTTGTCTTTTTCTTTTGCAGTTGAGCGACTGTAAACAAGCAATTTTCCTTGCACATCAAGTACTGTCTAAAATAACTTTTTATCTTTAGGTATTAAGTGGGGATGGAAATCTTTCTGTGGTAAACAAGTTGCTATGCAACCACGATAGCTACGTCAAATTTTATGTAAAAGTAAATCAACATTGAAAATATTCAAATATACTATACAATTAGAAATCCCGCAGTTTTTTCATGTTTTTTATGTTTGATGCGAGCGACTGTCCCGCTGTTTGACGGTCCTTGAACGCACCTTCTTCGTTCACACACGCTACACAGGTAAGACTACTAAACTGTAGTTTTACCCTTTTTCTTTCAGCTCATATTTGCTCCCAAATTCTGATACTTCGTGAGAGTATATAAAAGTACGATTTGATGACCTCATTGAGTACTAATGTGCATATTTTTGGCACACAACTTCTCTGTGGTTCTGGAATGATTTAGTGCTTTTAAATTGATGTTGTTCCTGTCAGAGTTTTGCACAATCCACCTCAAACAGGATCAATTAGATGGATGTGATGTAGCACATTTGGCAGACCCAAACGCATTGTGAGGGTCTGCTGGGAACGTCTGGCAGAGTCCCCTGTCACAAGGAGTTTCAACTTCCACCTGCGGGAGAGCTTCGACCAAGTTCCGAAGGAGGCAGCAGACATTGAGTCCGAGTGGGCTATGTTTTGTGCCTCCATTGTCGACGCGGCTGACCGGAGCTGTGGCCGTAAGGTGGTCGGTGCCTGTCGTGGCGGTAATCCCAGAACCCGTTGGTGGACACCGGCGGTGAGAGATGCTGTCAAGCTGAAGAAAGAGTCCTATCAGGCTGTTTTGGCCCATGGATTGAGGAATTAGTTGACATGGTGCAGAGGAGGAAGGTAGACATATTGTTTGTCCAGGAGACCATGGGCGAGACTAGAGGCTTAGGATCAGGGTTCAAGCTGTTCTATTAAGGTGTGGATATGAGAAATAGAAATGATGAAATGGAGTAGGATTTATTTTGAAGGAGGAGTTTTCTAAGAATGTCCTGGTGGTAGATTGATGACCTTGAAGCTTGAAATGGAAGGTGTGATGTTTAATGTTGTTAGTGGGTATGCTCCACGGGTAGGATGTGAGATGGAGGAGAAGGAGAAATTCTGGTCAGACCTGGATGAAGTGATGCAGAACATCCCTAAAAGTGAGAGAGTTGTCATTGGTGCGGACTTCTATGTTCATGTTGGTGCAGGAAACAGAGATGATGAGGAGGTGGTGGGCAAGTTTGGTATCCAGGAGAGGAACGCAGAAGGACAGAAAGAGCACACACAACAAAGACCAACATATAGCAGTCAACATGATGGCTGTAGTGAATACTTTCTTCCTGAAGAGACAGGAACATAGGGTGACCTACAAGAGTGAAGGTAGGAGCACATTGTGCTCTACAGACTACATCTTGTGTAGAAGGTGTAATCTGAAGGAGATCAGTGGTGGGTGAGAGTGTAGCCAGACAGCATAGGATGGTGGTGTGTAGGATGACTCTAGTGGTGAGGAAGATGAAGAGGGTAAAGGCAGAGCAGAGGATTAAATGGTGGAAGCTGAAAAAGGAGGAGTGTTGCTTGACTTTTAGGAATGAGTTGAAAAAGGCTATGGGTGGCCAGGAAGTCCTTCCAGATGACTGGACAACTACAGCTACTGTGATCAGGGAGACAGGTAGGAGAGTACTTGGTGTGTCATCTGAAAAGAAAGTAGATAAGTAGATGAGGAGGTGCAGGAGTGTATACAGAGTACGAGGTTAGCGAAGAAGAAGTGGGACACTGAGAGGACTGAAGAGAGTAGACAGGAGTACAGAGAGATGCAGCGTTAGGGGAAAGTAAAGGCAAACAAGGTTTATGATGACTTGTATGCTACGTTGGACAGCAAGGAGGGACAGAAAGATCTATACAGGTTGGCAAGGCAGAGGGACAGAGATGGGAAGGACGTGCAGCAGGTTAGGGGGATGAAGGATAAGGATGGAAGGGTATTGGCAGGAGCCGCAGCCAGACGGAGTACATGAGTGTAAATGAGAGGGACCAAGTGGAAGAGTGAGGTTACAGGAAGAAGAGATAAAGACGGTGGAGGATTTGAAGCACTTAGGGTCCAGAGCAGTGGAGAGTGTGGAAAGGAGGTGAAGAAGCTGGAATGGGTGGAGAAAAGTGTGGGGTGTGATAGAAGAGTTTCAGCTCAAATGAAAGGAAAGGTGTACAAAACCTAGACCAGGATAAGCCAAAAGGAAAAGAAGGAGGATTTAAACTACCAGGAAAACAAAAAGTGTTCATGTTTCATTCACCAGGGGATCAATTAATTATTTCTCCACTGTAAATGTCTCTTAGCGCACAACAGCAGTAGTAAATATTCATGACTCTTCAGTGCTCATTGCATTTTCTGTTGATGAAGTTACAGGAGTTTGTTAGTGGGAGGGCTCATTCTCACATGTTGCTGTGGCTCAAAATATCAGAGCCAAGCGCAGGGTTTTTTTTCCAGATGACTTAATGGTAATCGTTATCCTCGGACCTTAACGAGGGTAACCGAATTAAAGGAGTAAAATGCAAGATGATTCATATAGCGCAATTAAAAATGGATGGATGTAATGTAACGAGCGCGAGGGCACCGCATGTCAAAAGAAACGGGGCTGAATAATTTAAACGTGCAGGGTAACAGCCACGGTGATAATGAGCTGACTGGGAAAGGACGCGACGCAGACGAATGTGGGCCGGGCCTGCTGATGCTTCCATGTAATTTTTGCACATTTGATTCGTTAGCACCCGGAGGGATGCAAATAGCACATTTTTACACTTTGAAATAGACGTGAGAAGCCCACACCTTCCGCACATGCTAAGACTCTTCATACATGAAGCGATAAACGGATGCCAACATAAGGCAAATGCTTCATTTTTATTTATTGGAAGTTTATTTGAAAAAAACAACAAAAACAAGCGGCGGAAATGAGTTTCCTCCGTAGGGTACCTGGACTCACCCTAAGAGATAGGGTGAGGAGCTCGGCCATCCGGGAGGAGCTCAGAGTAGAGCCGCTGCTCCTTGACATGGAGAGGAGCCGGTTGAGGTGGCTCGGGCATCTAGTCCGGATGCCTCCCTGGTGAGGTGTTTCGGGCACGCCCGGTCGGGAGAAGGACCCCGGGAAGACCTAGGACACGCTGGAGGGACTATGTCACACAGCTGGCCTGGGAACGCCTCGTGTCCTCCCGGTGGAGCTGGAAGAGGTCGCCGGAGACCGGGAAGACTTCCCCACTGAAACTGCTGCCCCCGCGACCCGGACCCGGATAAGCGGAAGGCAATGGAATGGAATGGAGTGACTGCAAAAAATAGACAAGGGTAATAAATCCTCATAAAAATGAGAAATAGTGATAAACGTGAGTAATAATCATTGATATACCGCAGTAATGCTTAAGTTAAACACTCATAAACATTAGTTTAAGGAACTTGAGTTAATTAAGTAACGGATGATCCTGAATGTAGGACATTATGTAAGTAGAGCCTGATTCGTTTGGTTTTTGATTTTGTAAAAACATCTTACAACAACTCGACGAGATCCTTCCCTCAAATTGAAGGAGGTGTTGGTCAATAAAATCACCTGCTATAGTGACTGGCTGGAGAGAAAACCTGCAGTGTCACCGCCCTCCATGGCATGAGTTTGACACCCCTGTCATGTAGATGTCTACGTTTTTACAAAATCCAAAACCAAACAGATCAAGCTCTGCTTACATAAAGTCTTCTGTTCAACATAACCCAACACATAATCAACTCTCTAAAGTTCTTACTAACTCGTGTATATCAATAATCATTTTCATCAGTATTTTGGCACATTCTGTTGACTGTTGTGTGTTTTTTGCTGACCACTGCTGTTCTCCTGATGGACACCTCAGTTCCTTCCTGGGCAGAACCACGAGACACACCTGCAGCCATTCTAGCTGATCACCGCAGCTCTTAGGCTCAGTCTCTGTTTGGTCCCTTTGGGTCTACCAGGTCTGTCTGGCATCCTTCCCCGCCATCTCATCCAACTCATCACTAGGTGGTGGTCAGTTGACAGCTCGGCCCCTCTCTTCACCCGTGTGTCCGGAACATGCGGCCGCAGGTCTGATGATACGGCCACAAAGTCTACCCTCTCGTTCCCTCTCGTTCACCGGGGATGACTCCAGCACAGAGGCACCAAGCCTCTGTGAGCTATTAATAAGCCCACACCAGCTCGCCGCTTCTCCCCTGCAGCAACTCCAGAGAAGAACAAGGTCCAGCCCCTCTCAAGGAATTTGGTTCCAGAGCCCAAACTGTGGGTTGAGGTGAGTCCGACTATATGTAGCCGAAATGTCCCCGCCTCTTCCACAAGCTCGGGCTCCTTCCCCACAAGAGAAGTGACATTCCACGTCCCAAGAACCAGATTTGGCCGCCGAAGACCAGGTCGCCCGGACACCCGCCCTCGACCACTGCCCAAATCGCATTGCACCGGACCCTTATGCTTGCCCCTGCAGGTGGTGGGTCTGCGGGGGGGGGTTCCCGTGTTCCTGATTCAGGCTAGGCCCAGCCAGGCCCCACGGGTGAAGGCCTGGCCATCAGGCGCTCGCCTGCGAGCCCCTCCCCCAGGCCTGGCTCCAGGGTGTGGCCCCAGTATCCCACGTCCAGGCGAGGTGCGGTCACTCCACTTGTCTTTTGTCATTAGGGTCTTCTGAATCACTCTTAGTCTGGCCCGTCACCTAGAACCTGTTTGCCTTGGGAGACCCTACCAGGGGCATAAAACCCCCGACAGCATAGCTCCTAGGATCACTCGGGCACGTAAACCCTTTCACCATGATAAGGTGGTGATTCACGGAGGAGACTGGCGCCACATCATTGAGATCCACTACATGCCATCAGCAGCCAAAAGTTGGTAGAACCTTGTGCTTTGGGTTCCTGGCATCACCGGTGCTGAAACTTCTTTTTCTGTTTATTTGGTTGGCGATTGGCCACCAGCTTAGGGGAATGACCGCCACCTACCGGTGGTCATCAAGCCCCTCCCAAAACACATGTGAGGTGTCATTAGTACAACACAATTTACATTTCTTTTAGCAAAATAATAAAAGGATCATGGTGCACGGTGGATGAGTGGGTAGCACCTTGGCCTCACAGCCAGGAGGTTAAGGGTTTGAATCTCCGTCGGGCATCTCTGTGTGGAGTTTGCATGTTCTCCCCGAGCGTGTGTGGGTTTTCTCCGGGTGCTCCGCTTTCCTCCCACATTCCAAAAACAGCTTCATTGGCCGCTCTAAATTGTCCATTAGAGTGTGAATGTTTGTCTATATGTGCCCTGCGATTGGCTGGCGACCGGTCCAGGGTGTACCCCGCCTCCCGCCCAAAGCCAGCTGGGATAGGCTCCAGCAAACCGCCACCCTAATGAGGATAAGCGGTACAGAAAATGAATGAATGAATAAAAGGCTCAGTAATGATAGCTTGACTTATTATGTAAAACAATATTTGGGTTCCAGTGTGCACTGGTGTTTTTATTTGCAAAAGGAAGCATTAAATAGATGCCCACGTAAGGTAAAAGCGTGCTGGTGGTGTTCTTCAAAGCTTCTTTTTAGCTGTGGAGTTTCAACAAAGCGACGCGTCGTCTCTCTCGGGAGGTCTGTTGTTAAACTTTAATTCCTAAGGTATCAATAATTTAACCTGAACCTGTTCCTTCAGAAACCTGCCCCCCCGCCCTCCACCAAACACACACACACACACACACAACAGCAGCAGTGGTGTTGTTCTAACGTTCTGCATCTGCATTTAATGTGCAAACAGAAACAAAGGTTGAAAATGTGACAGGCTGGGAGAGGTCCTATGAGCACTACACACTATTTACACTTTCACAGTAGTGTTGACAGAAATAGCAGTGCAATGTGACTAACCAGATGAAGTACTGGTATTATTGCTACATGGCGAAAAAGTTACCAGTAGGTGCAGTAGATTCTCAGAAAACAAACAAGACCCAACATTCATGATATGTACGCTCTTAAAGCTCCAAGGTCACGACTCGATGAAGCCGACATCATCTGCAAAAAGCAGAGATTGAATCCTGCGGTCACCGCAAGTCCGACGACACAAGCACAAGGTCAATCATCAAACTGCGGCCCAGAGTATCCTGGTGCCAAGTGCACATGTGGACACCCTTATGCTTGAACAATCCGTTCCTTATAGACAATCCATGACAAGCACAGAAGTCCAATAACAAGTCCAATGTACAACCTCTACAGGTCTCACTATCGCCGCCAACGTGAGCGTTGAAGTCACCCAGCAGAACAAGGGAATCCCCCGAGGGGGCAGTCTCTAGTACTTCCTCTAAGGACTCCAAAAAGGGCGGGTGTTCTGAACTGATGTTTGGCGCATAAGCGCAAACAACAGTCAGGACCCGTCCCCCCACCCGAAGGCGTAGGGAAACTACCTTCTCGTTTACCGGGTTAAACTCCAACGTGCAGGCTTGGAGCCGGGGGGAAACAAGAATTGCCACCCCTGCTCGTCGCCTCTCATTGCTGGCAACACCAGAGTGGAATGAAGTCCAGCCCCTCTCGAGAGGACTGGTTCCAGAACCCTTGCTGTGCGTTGAGGTGAGTCCGACTATATCTAGCCGGAATTTCTCCACCTCACGCACCAGCTCAGGCTCCTTCCCCGCCAGAGAGGTGACATTCCACGTACCAGCAACTAGCTTCTGTAGCCGAGGATCGGACTGCCAGGTCCTCCGCCTCCGGCCGCCACCCATCTCTCTTTGCACCCGACCCCTTTGGCCCCTCCCACGAGTGGTGAGCTCGCGTTAGGGGGGACCCACGTTACCTTTTCGGGCTGTGCCCGACCGGGCCCCATGGGTGCAGGCCCGGCCACCAGACGCTCGCCATCGTGCCGCACCTCCAGGCTGGCTCCAGAGGGGGCCCCGGTGACCCGGGTCCGGGTGAGGAAAAACAAAGTCCAATGTTCTTGTGCATCATTGGGGTCTATTGAGCCCCTCTCTGTCTGGTCCCTCCCCTAGAACCTGTTTGTCTGGGTGCCCCTACCAGGGGCATGACAGCCCCCGACAACTTAGCTCCTAGGATCATCGGGACACGCAAACTCCGTCCACCACGATAAGGTGGTGGCTCAGGGAGGAGATAATTAATAATTTCATACATGGAAATACGTGCATTGTGACATAACTATGTTTTTTGTCTTCTTTTGGATTCTTTTCTCATTCAACAAAATCAGAAGATTAGGACAGACAAGTGCAGGCTCGGCTGCAGGAGATCATCCCCCTTCTCGCAGCAGACCCCTAAAATCCTGTCTCTTTTAATGCACAGCATAAGACACTTGGCGTGCCAAGAGTGGTCTAGTTGCAAAAGCAAATTTGACCAGAATTTGGCTCATGGGATGAAGTGGGGGCGAAAGTAACCTTAGATGCACTTCATTTCATACAACTTCATCTCTTAAAAACCCAAACTATCCCTTTAAGGTTTTGTAATTTACATTTCTATATTATTCAGATCACCAACCACGGTTATTTTGTGCCCATGAGCACTTGCACAACATCCTGTCTTCCCTACCTTTTGGATATTAACGCTGTGAATTGTAAATTCCATAGTTGTAATCAGTACGTCATGTACGTATATAATCTCAATTATATACACCCCATGTAAATATGTATAGTAGTATTCTCCTGTTCCCCACTATGTACACTTATTATTGTTACTGTAACAGAGAGTGATATTAACCAGAGTCAAATTCTTAGCGTGGCAACGCATCTGGCGAATGGGGCTGGTTCTGATTCTGAATTGAAGGTACTGTCTGGCAAATGCCAAACGTCCTGCACCGTGTTTGGCTTTAAGCACTACCCCCACTTGTGGCATGCTGGAGGTCATTTTGCAGGGCTCTGCGGTTCTCTTCCTTGACGATTGTCTGCAATGTCCCGCTGTTCTTTATTCCATTTGATCAACAACATGTCAACGTGATTGTCAATCGGTGGACGGTTTGATTTCACAGAGGAGTGATTGACATGGAGCGCCACTGTGTTCCTTTTTTTGTTTACTAATAAAAGGCCATAGTCATCCACAAAACAGATGATTAATTCATGTGTTATTTGGATATTTTTGGGAAAACGCAATATTGCGACAGACGACGGTAATACAAGAAAAGAACACTCATGCTTATGTCGGTTGCTGTAAATGTGTTCAACCTCAATGGGGTTGCCGGTGAACAATGGCAGTTGAAGAGACAAGCGCAGGATTGGTCCAACTGACGGCGCATCAATTTTGATCTTGTTTTTTTTGCCATTTGCTGGTGGTTCCATGAAGCACCCCCTGATAACTGCGGTGCAAAATGCCTCCTAGTGGTTATAAGCAGTATCTGAGGGACGTCAGACTCTTGGGGTACGCATGTGGCAGCAACCCCGTAAAAACCCTTTCTCCTGCCCCATAATATCATGACTTTATTTGTTGTTTTGTTTCTCGTAATATTGAGTATATATTATATACATAACATGTATGTATACTTCTCACTATTTTAAGTTTATTCTACTCAAATGGTACTTTTCCTTATAATATTACATTATTCTTGTAGAATGACAACTTTTAGCTCATATTTTGACTTTATTCTTGGACAAGTCACTGCAGATTATGTGCTTTCCATATATTTCAACGTTCATCTCAAATCATCTTCATGGGATTAAGGCAAGGATGAAGAAGAAGTATGGAGGTTGAGCTAGAGGAAAGTGTTGCTGAAATGTAATGTAGAGATCCAAATGGTGAAGAAAATCCTCTCCACCCGTTTCAGCATCATGGGAAAGGTGGAGGCCTCTTATCTCCACCTCCGTAACTGCTGTGAAAACAAAGCCAGGAGGTGAAAATCGAGCGAGCGCCACCGCCAGGGAAGCACACGCTCAGGCCGCCGTCGCCCCACAACACTCGGGAAGACGATTACGGCTAATCCCCGCTTTCCAATGCGGAGCGGCTCAGATAATCCCGTGCTCGTGACTTTGGTCAGACCCCCAGAGGACTGAAGACCAGCAGACTTCAGTCTGTTGATACTAATTGTCAATATGTGGCAGATGGATTTTTTGGTTTTTGCCATCATCGGAAAAAAAACTCTCGAGGCGACGCGTTAAAGGAATCCTGAGAGCGGAACGACAACACGCCGGGTCCCTCTTTGGTGGAGTGCAACAACGCCCACGGCCACGCCCTTCTCTGTGTAAGGAGCTTTTGAATGTTAGCGTTTATTGGCTTTGTCTGAAAGCTGTGCAGTGGAAAAAATCTACAGAGCACTTCTGCGACACTCCAATGTTGGTATGCTGACAAAAAGCCAGCCTGTGTATGCAGTACTTCTTACTGCACACTTTTGGAGTACAAAAAGGGGATGTGGAGAAGTGTTGTAATGATTGCCCCAAACGTCTATACAGTAAGTCAAATATGGCAAAACCCCATGGGCACTACAATAAATACAGTGCATTATATTTAGCTTTATTGATGACTGACACACTTTTAGAAGCTTCACTTGGTCTGATGTGTGCTTTCCAGCTTACTTTACTATCAATAATTACACCTAAAAAATGTATTTTCCATCACTTTGTCTGTTAGGATACCATCTAGCTTTATTACCAAGTCCGTTTTTTGTTTAGAATTTCCAAACATTACTTTTGTTTTATTTAAATGTAGGGATCATTCATTAATATCCATCCTTTCTTTTATTCTTGTATCCACTCACTCGATGGGCTCATTGTTTACATTATCTATAAGTTTACTATAATTATCACTAGAATACAAAATACAGTATATAGAATAGATTTGTAAATATTAATAATTCTAATAAGTTTGACCCATTCAATATGTCATTTACATAGAGATTTACCAGCTTGGGCCCTAATATAGATCCCTGAGGGACCCCACAAGCACTGGGAATTGTATTCTCCCAACTTGGCATACTGTTGTCTCCCTAATAAGTAGCTAAGCATCCAGTTCCATTTCACCCCTCAAGTATTTTGAGGAATATTGAATGATTGATGGTGTCAAAGGCTTTTTTTAATCAATAAATATCCCAACTGCATATTTTTGTTTGTGATCTTTTCCACTGCTTCAAGTATTGCCATTGATGTTGAACTTCCTGTCCCGAAACCGTACTGACTTAATTAATTATATTATCTTTAGGATTAAATGATTCTAATCTCTTCTTAAAAAGCATTTCTAAACTTCTGGAAACCTGAGGGCGCCCGGTTCCTGCATTGCTTTAGTTGCCTTGTGGTTGCTCAACCGTCATTTTCAGCGGGAAAATAGCTTACTCGTGTTTGAAACCTTTGTCTTGCTAAGTCCTAATCTTAACAAAAAGTCTCTTTTTTTTTCCAGAATATTCTTACTGAGCAGGACAAAAGTCGTCGTACAAAAATAAAATGGTATTTTTTTCTCAAAACATTCTTAAAATAAATGTGTATTTATGTACAGGAGTAACATTGTGGAATAAGAGCTGTTTTTGAAATAGTCGTAAAGTCACATTTCTTTCCAAAAATAGTCTTTATCGTACAAAAATTACCTTGTTTTTCTATGAAAATTGTGAGCAAAACCTTTCCATTTTCTTGAGAAAAAAAATTATCATGTTACAAGAATGGGCCGCACGGTGGATGAGTGGTAGCATGTTGGCCTCACAGTCAGGAGGTTGAGGGTTGGAATCTCCGTCGGGCATCTCTGTGTGGAGTTTGCATGTTCCCCCCGTGCGTGTGTGGGTTTTCTCCAGGTACTCCGCTTTCCTCCCACATTCCAAAAACATGCATGTTAGCTTCATTGGCCGCTCTAAATTGTCCATTAGAGTGTGAATGTTTGTCTATATGTGCCCTGTGATTGGCTGGCGACCAGTCCAGGGTGTCAAAGCCAGCTGGGATAGGCTCCAGCATCCCCGCCACCCTAATGAGGATAAGTGGCATGGAAGATGGATGGGTGGTCTTAAAAACAGAAGGAAGTCGGTTCTGTTTTTGAGTGTAGTCATAATCCTACAAAAGGATACAAAGAACAGGACTTTTTCTCGAGGGTTGGAAAAGGAATCATTTTACCAGAACAAAGTCAGAGAGTCGCCATAATCGTAGGATCAAATAGAAAATGACTTTTTCCTGAGGGTTGGAAAAGGAAGCATCGTGTGGCACCCGGAGAACAGCATAACAGAGCAGGCACCTCCTAGTTTGCGGCTTCTTCTGTTTCACATGGCATGGACTGACACCGCGTGCTGAGCTTTGTAACATCTCCCAGAACTTTGCTCCACCAAGGACTGAAAATGTACTTGGGGTGCTGTCAAGCTTCGTGAAAGGAATCAAAGACGAAATCCAAGCAAGTGCAAGCAGAAAAGAGTGTCGACTGGTTTCTTCCGAGGAAAAACAACCCCGTGCGGTCTCGGCACGTTCACCTCTGGGAAGATTTGCGCTTGAGCGTGGGGTGCCATGTAACACGTGACATGTAAGCCCCGCCCCCTGGCTGTTTTTGCTCGCCAAAGTGAAATCAAACGCTTCAGCAGGTTTACGTGAAGACGCTTTCCCGGGCGGCACAACGGGCCTCGCCGTGTTTCCCCAAACAATTAGGAACATTTCATGACCACCGAGGTCTCACCCGCACCCTCACGCTTGCAAGGCGCCGCTCTGGGTGAGGAGTCCAAGTGCCGCCCCGGCGCTTGTAAAAGGCCTTACGGGCCCTGCGAGATTGCTGCATATTTATAAGACCTCCAGATGAAAGGACTGGCTGGCGCTGCCGGCTCCGTTTCCAATGGCTCCCTCGGGACGCCATTACTGTAAACAAGCGTGTTGAGAGAGGTGAGAGGGGGCGGGGCTTCATCAAATATTCTTTGTCTGCTTTCCTGAGATAAAGAGCTCATTTTTCACTTCTTGCTCCTTCGAGGTGAACCAGAGCTTGGTTTTGGCCACGTTGCAGCATCGCCTCGTGGCTTTTTTGGTTCCCCCGCTCCCCAGCTGAAGATGGATTATCCACACACACACACACACACACACACACACACACACACACTGGGGTGTAATAAGAACTGACAGATGTAAATCAACTCAATGCTGTTTATCTTTTCATGAATGTGTTACTTTCCTTTTCTTTTATCTTATTTTTAGAATTCCCCGCAACATACCCCCCCCCCCCGCGTTACTTCGCCAGCGCTCGTCTGGCACCAGCAGAACCGCAGCAGGTCACAGCAAAGACAAACGAAGCAGCCGCACGCTGAGAGCTTTCCGAGAAAAAAAGCTCGTCAGACTTAGTTTTTCATGAAAAAAGTCTGATGAAGTTTTAGGAAAAACATCCTAGCCGTGTTAGTGTCGTACGTCACGCCGTGACGTCCTTTCTCGCAACGCTAGGACTTTCCCACCGTCTTCTCGAACTAGATCAGTCCGACACGTTTCTGCATTTTGTATTTTTGAAAAAGATGTGTGGAAAATGTCACAAAGTACAGCACTGGACTTGGAGGAAGAAAGAAAGCCCCAAAGCAGGAAGTGCCTCTACTGCTATACTGTCTGCAAGTCCTGCCTACACAGGGGCGGTGCGCTTTCCTGAGTGGCTCTATGTGTCTGCGCACAACAAGGGGGTGGCTGTGTGTGCAAACTGGCAACCAGTCTGTTAGGGGTTGGCGTTAGAATTAAACTCTTTGTTTAAAGCCCCAAACCATTGTTGAATTCTAGTTAATGGAACGAGAACAAAGTTGTGCTTCAGGAAAAAACATCCTAATCTTACGACAATGAAAACATTTGACTTTTTTTCCTGCTCGAAGCTCAGTCCTGTTATATGGGGACTTTTTCCTCAACCCTTTTTCTCGCTGCACAATGTATTATTTTTTGAGAGTTGTACTCTGAGATGAGAGTTGTATGTGTTGGAGACCAAAAAATGCAAACGCGCTAATATCCTTGATTAAAATGAAGAAGGAAGTCATCCTTGAGTGTGAATAAAAATAAAGTCATGCAATATTTTTAAAAGAAGTTGTATAATTCATGCCTGTTTGTGGAGTCTTCCCACTACAATGTCTACAATTTCCATGAAAAAAATGTGATCTTACGCAACACAGTCCATCTTCAATTCTTCCTTTAATTTCTTTCTTTTACGTTACGTTTGACGTGAGTCAAGTCGTATATAGAGACCATATTGTACTGTACATATTCTATAAATTGTACATCAACTCGTACAATATTTTGATGAAAACGGTTATTTTGGTCTACATTTTCAATGAAAACATGTCAGCTGGCGAGAATCGAAATGCTGTGTTTCTTTTACGCCAGATGGAACGGGACACGCACCTTCCAAAAAGTTCACCTTTTGTCTCGTCAGTCCACGAGATCTTTTCCCAGAAGTCTTGGCGGGAATCATTTTGTGTTCAACTATGTTCTCTTTGACTAATAGTTAACTCTTTTTTATGAGCACAAACATTTAAGTGGGACAAACATGAGCAAATAGTTTTTCACACCCCTGTAAGTATTATTTTCCCTTATTATGTGTACTATATTGTATAAGGCGAGTGTAAAGGTGACTATAGGGGTGTTATTTCATGTCTACAGGACTCTAATGATGTTAAAAAAGCATTGGAGCTCATGTCCTCCTTCCGCCTGCGGTTGGCTGCATGGTGACATTGACGTTTGGATGAACAGGACTCCTTTCTGCATGAGCGTGGCGGGTGGCATACGATGCGAATGCTTGCTGAGGTCTTTTGAGGGCATGGTTGTAGACTGGACCTTGCGACTCCTCTTTCATACACTCCTACAAAAAGCCATCCCTAATGATGAGGTTGTTACGGAAAGAAGGTGGAGCATATGCGCTGGGGATCGATAACACCGTGTCTTCATGAAGGTAGCTGCCGTGATTCATTGGGTTCATCCGCGGGAAAGTACTAATTAAATATATTGGACCCGTGCGTACTTCTGCTGCAGTGTGTTTAGTTTGCAGCCGCAGCTGGACAGGTTTAGGAATATTACACTCAGAACAAAATTACCCGCCAAACTACTACTAGAGCACGAGGGAACGCCGGTATTCCCAGACGTTTTCATTCATTCATTCATTCGTTTTCTGTACCGCTTATCCTCATTAGGGTCACGGGGGATGCTGGAGCCTATCCCAGCTGGCTTGGGGCGAGAGGCGGGGCACACCCTGGACTGGTCCCCAGCCAATCGCAGGGCACATACAGACAAACAAACATTCACACTCTAATGGACAATTTAGAGCGGCCAATGAAGCTAACATGCATGTTTTTGGAATGTGGGAGGAAACCGGAGTACCCGGAGAAAACCCACACACGCACGGGGACGTTTTCCTTCTGCTGAAACATTCCGGGTTTTTTTCTTTGTGTTTTGCAAAGCCCACGTGTGGCGACATGTCGTCCCCCACCCCCGATAAAATTGATCGATGTGGAGGTCATTTATCATGGCGGCGACTGGCCGATGCCACCGGCACGCCGGCAGCAGCTTTTAATCATCCGCTTATGGGGAAGAAAGCGCCATATTATCCAATCGCAATCCACATCCTGCAGAGCATGAAATGTTATTAAGAAGTCGCAAAGCGCGACTTCTCCCAAGTCGAGAGGCTTTGGCGGCAAATGGGAATCTGCATGCAAGGAGGGTAAATTGTGTCCCCCCAGCGCCAACAAGAAAGGCTGCTGAGCTCCTATTTCATATCATGTAGCTCTTCGACGCAAACAACGCGTGGGGGTCTCTGCTGGAACCCTCTTGTAATTGACGCTGCGGAACATCATGGCTAAAGCTCCCAGTTGGTTCTGCTTTCCTGCCCGGGGAGCGTGTCCTTTGCTGAAACAAATGAAGGTTTGAGAATGGCTGACACGGCGGTACTTGGCCTGTAAATTGCGTTCGCCGGCTTCTTTGCATCGCAAATAGCATCCGGAGGCGATTGAGTCCTGCAGCGAGCGTGTGGCGCTTGTCTCCCCAGCACCGATGGAGAACACTACGTCACAACTTGGATGCCGGTCTTCGTGGCCTGCATTGAATTTGAGCTCATTTCGACATTTTCCTGCTTGAAGTGCTTCTTTTGGGGAAACACAGTGGGGATGTCAATCTCTCCGATTCCAGTCTAGGTACACAGCTGAGATGTTTCAACCATTTCCATGCATTACACAAACAATTGGTGGAGGTTTGGTCATGTCGATGTTCATCCTACTTTATAAAATGAAGATGGCAGATGATGTGCCCTGCGATTGGCTGGCGACCGGTCCGGGGTGTGCCCCGCCTCCCGCCCCAAGCCAGCTGGGATAGGCTCCAGCATCCCCCGTGACCCTAATGAGGATAAGCGGCATAGGAAATGGATGAACTCTATCATATATCTATGTTTTTAGCTACTTTAGAACCAACTACTTTCCCTGGCGACTTGTTTGGAAGACTCCGTCCCCCGATCGCTTCTCCTGCCAATGTCTCCACAACCAGTCCATCACTAGCTGCTTTGTATTGATCTAATCGCCACATCCTCAAAGCGGATTGATCCCGATTAAATATGGCTATTTTTTGGAAGGTAAAAGTCTGTAGCCAACCCAAAACGGTGACGGTTGATTTCGTTCTCAAAGAGCTGCCGCAGACCGAGGGCGCCGCTTTCAACGTAGCCGCGGACGGCTTGTAGTTTTTGTTTTGGAGAAACCCATGTAGTCTAATTGGATATTCTCATAGTCGTATTTCTGTGAAAGTGAGAATCGCTACTTTACTTTTGTGTTGTATAAAGGTCCATATCCAAACAATCATAAAGAACAAACAGCTCAGGTCCATGTAAGCAGTGTCCAAAAGTTCAACAAAGATGAGGTGTGATTCCCTGAAAAGATACCAATACTAACCAAATGGATCCGACTTACAGCTCCAGCGTTTGCAGCTGACTCATCTAGCTGGCGTGGTAGCTTTTGTTTTAGGACGTACAGCGAAGCCTGCCTGGACCCAGAATTGGAAAAGTGAGCGTTTGAGTGCCTCTGGTCTGGAGAGTGGAGCTAAAAAGTGAGATTTGTATGACACGTGGTGCTAACACGCCACTGTTGGAACGTCAGTAAAACATGGCTTCTGTGTCCTGGGGCCCTTCCCTTTTTGCGTGTTAGCAGGATTACGCCGAAAGGGATCAGCTGATGTCTGCATCTGGCAAACGCGCGCAAACCCCCCTTAAGTTCGGCAATCTGATAAGACTTAAATCCAGCGAGCGCGGCGATGCGAAAAATCATCCGTGATCTTTATCCCGATTGGCATTTCACAGCTTCTGCCGCTCCGACCTTCAAACATAAAGAAGAAGAAGACAGAGATTGTGTGAATACTAAAGACACTGCAAGGCTGTTCACATCTGACTGTGTCTCAGCTGCTTCAGGACCAGCACAGGACGCTTCCAAAACAACACACAGGCGTCCCTCGCTGTATCGCACTCGGCCGCAAAGGACCAAATGAATCAGTGATGGCTGTTTGGTGGTACACTTCTTTATTTACTTCCATCCATCCATTTTCTTCCGCTTATCCGAGGTCGGGTCGCGGGGGCAGCAGCCTAAGCGGGGAAGCCCAGACGTCCCTCCCCGGCCACTTCGTCCAGCTCTTCTTGGCAGATGAAGTGGCATTACCCAGGTCAGCCGAGAGACATAGTCTCTCCAGCGTGTCCTGGGTCTTCCCCGAGGCCTCCCACCGGTCGGACATGCCCTGAACACCTCCTAACCAGATGCCCGAGCCACCTCATCCGGCTCCTCTCAATGCGGAGGAGCAGCGGTTCTACTCCGAGTCTCTCCCGGATGACAGAGCTTCTCACCCTATCTCTAAGGGAGAGCCCAGCCACCCTGCGGAGAAAACTCATTTCGCCGCTTGTACCCGCCATCTTGTCCTTTCGGTCACTACCCAAAGCTCATGAGCATAGGTGAGGGTAGGAACGCAGATACACCGGTAAATCGAGAGCTTTGCCTTTTGGCTCAGCTCTCTTTTCACCACAACAGACCGGTGCAGAGTCCGCATCACTGCAGACGCCGCACCAATCCTCCTGTCCATCTCGCGTTCCATCCTTCCATCACTCGTGAACAAGACCCCGAGGTACTTAAACTCCTCCACTTGAGGCAGGACCTCATCTCCGACCCGGAGATGGAACTCCACCCTTTCCCGGGTGAGAATCATGGACTCGGACTCAGAGGTGCTGATTCTCATCCCAGCCGCTTCACACTCAGCTGCGAACCGATCCAGTGAGAGTTGAAGGTCACTGCTCGATGAAGCCAACAGGACCACATCATCTGCAAAAAGCGGAGACCGAATCCTGCTGCCACCAAACCGAAACCCCGCAACGCCCTGGCCGGGCCTAGAAATTCTGTCCATGAATGTAGTGAACAGAATCGGTGACAAAGGGCAGCCAGTGAGTCCAATCCTCACTGGAAACGGGTCCGACTTGTTGCCGGCAATGCGAACCAAACTCTGACACCGGTCATACAGGGAACGAACCACCTGGATTAGGTGGTCCAATACCCCATATTCCCGGAGCACTCCCCACAGTATTCCCCGAGGAACACGGTCGAATTCCTTCTCCGAGTCCACAAAACACATGTAGACTGGTTGGGCAAACTCCCATGCACCCTCAAGGACCCTGGACAGGGATTTAGAGTTGGTCCACAGTTCCACGACCAGGACGAAAACCACACTGCTCCTCCTGAATCCGAGATTCGACTATCCGCCGATCCTCCTCTCCAGAACCCCTGAATAGACCTTACCAGGAAGGCTGAGGAGTGTTTATTTATAGTATATTGGAATACAAGTGATATGTATGGTGGCAGTAATGACGCTAAACATCGATACATTCATTGATCCACAATGTGAGACATAAAAGTATTCCATGTTATCATGTGACTACATGCTCACAGCGAGCACGGAAAATCATAAAACCTTCCTGTACGGCACATCCGGTTACGGTGACGGTTGAATATTAAATGAGTCCTTTGTATTTTATATTTTTTAGTTCATTATTTGTTCAGTACATCTTTTATTTTCTTCCATTGCTGAGAAACCTTTGAGAAGCGTGCATAATATTTTTATTTTAATAGTATTATCCATCCATTTTCTGTTTTTCTTTAGGGTCGCGGACTTCGGAGTAGTAAACTTGACATTATTTATATTTGAATATTTTTATGAAATTCATACATGTATAATTCCCAGAAAATATGAAATAATATTGTTTTTCTTGTATCTATTATCTATGCATGCAGAGCAGGCATACTTTGAATGTATGAGGCAGCGTAAGGCAAACTTTCAGCATCATGCATGGATCTCATCGCCGGGCCGGGTGTCCTGGTTTTCGGAATCAACGGGTCAGCCAACAAATCAGTGCATGGGAAACACTCGCTAGCGTAAAGATTGCTAGTCCCGCCATCCCGTGCAAACACGAGTCATCTTTTTACTTGACTTTTCCCATCCTAGTGACCTTCAAGAATCCGCCGCGACTTTATGTGAGACGCCAGGCGAAGCCAATCTTTGGCGCTACGACAATATTCCCTCACCATAAATCACCGCCATGACAGCGGCTTGAACCTTGCAGAGCTGCATGGACTTACGTGGGACTCGCTCTTTTTGGGCCCAACACAGAAAGTCGGCCCTTCGAGTCTGAACCTGAAGGCCCAATTAGATGTGTCCAAGTATTTAGGAGAAGGATGATATTTATGGACATACCTACCCAGGGCTGTCCAAACTGTTTGCACAAGTGCCACATAGTGGAAAAGGAAAGATTATTCAAGTTTATTATTACTGTCAACTCGCATCTTTGCTCTTCTTTGCCCATAATTGCTGTTTTGTTTTTCCCCCCAAATATTTCAACTTTCATCTTTAATACTGTTTGGCATTTTTCTCTCTCCTAATATTATGAATTTATCTCTGTAATATAACTACCTAACCTAATTTCCCCAAATTTAAAATTTAATTACAAGTTTTGTTTGTTTCTCATATCATCAAAAAAACCTTTTCTTGAATATTTCTAATCTAGGCTTTTAAAAAGACGTTATTTTAAGTTTATTCTGTTCGAATGCAACTTTTTTCTCCTTAGAATACAACTCTTTTTCCCCTAATATTTGTACTTTATTCCCGTAAAATTACAGCAGTGTTTTTCATTTCTACTGTTTTTTAATATTAATATTTAATAAACTGATATTTAAATGTTTTGCTACTAAAATATAGATAGATAGATAGATAGATAGATAGATAGATAGATAGATAGATAGATAGACAGACAGATAGATAGACAGACAGACAGACAGACAGACAGACAGATAGATAGATAGATAGATAGATAGATAGATAGATAGATAGATAGATAGATAGATAGACAGACAGACAGACAGACAGACAGATAGATAGATAGATAGATAGATAGATAGATAGATAGATAGATAGATAGATAGATAGATAGATAGATAGATAGATAGATAGATAGATAGATAGATAGATAGATAGATAGATAGATAGATAGATAGATAGATAGATAGATAGATAGATAGATAGATAGATAGATAGATAGATAGATAGATAGATAGATAGATAGATAGATAGATAGATAGATAGATAGATAGATAGATAGATAGATAGATAGATAGATAGATAGATAGATAGATAGATAGATAGATAGATAGATAGATAGATAGATAGATAGATAGATAGATAGATAGATAGATAGATAGATAGATAGATAGATAGATAGATAGATAGATAGATAGATAGATAGATAGATAGATAGATAGATAGATAGATAGATAGATAGATAGATAGATAGATAGATAGATAGATAGATAGATAGATAGATAGATAGATAGATAGATAGATAGATAGATAGATAGATAGATAGATAGATAGATAGATAGATAGATAGATAGATAGATAGATAGATAGATAGATAGATAGATAGATAGATAGATAGATAGATAGATAGATAGATAGATAGATAGATAGATAGATAGATAGATAGATAGATAGATAGATAGATAGATAGATAGATAGATAGATAGATAGATAGATAGATAGATAGATAGATAGATAGATAGATAGATAGATAGATAGATAGATAGATAGATAGATAGATAGATAGATAGATAGATAGATAGATAGATAGATAGATAGATAGATAGATAGATAGATAGATAGATAGATAGATAGATAGATAGATAGATAGATAGACAGATAGATAGATAGATAGATAGACAGATAGATACTTAATTAAATCCCGACAGGAGAAGTTCAGGTTTCCGGCAGCCACATACGCTATCACATAAATAAGTATAAAAACAAAGAAATAAATAAGGATAACAACGACAAACAATAGTAATAAAGTATACAGGTTAAATTCGATTCAGTTGAGTTCAAACACATCTGGTAAAAAGCCTAATGGCTGAAGGAATACTTCAGGACTTATACAAGACTTTGAGGGGCGCCTGTTGCTACGATGACTCCTCTGAGCTACCCCAGGATGCCCGGGATTACCCATAATACCATGCATTAAGGCCATCGACCTCCTCTCCAGCACGGCTCCCACAGAGTCCACCTTCCTCCCCATCATAGACACACATTTGCTGATCAGTTCGTCCAATCGGTTACTGTCTCTTGTGGTCATACCGCCCCCCCCAACAAACAACCCCACCATGTCCCTGCTCACAACAAATGCCCTGAGCCTGCTGAGAAAAAACAGCCTGCTCTGTCCTTTTTCATAGAGGGCCCGTGCCGTGCCTGTACTGACCAGTCCAGTCTGTGATCAAGGTGTCCACCCAATTATTTATAGGTTTTGACCACCCCGATATTCTCCCCGGTGATGGTGACAGGTCGATGAGAGGGTTTCCTGCCAAAGTCAACGGTCATCTCCTTGGTCTTTGCTGTATTGAGGATAGGACCTTTGTCCCTGCTCCAGGTGAGGAATGCAGCAACCAGTTCCCTTTACTCATCCCCATCCTTCACACATGCTACGATAGCGCCAGAGTACTTCTGAACATGACACGCTGCAGATCTATATGCAAAAGACTGTAGGGTGTGAAGAGAAAGGGTGTCAGCACAGTCCCCTGCAGTGCCCCGGTATTGCTCACCAAAGTCTCCGACACACACTTTCCTAGCCGGACATACTGTGACCTCGGAGTAAGATGGGATCCAGGTAACGGAGCCAAATGGTATTAAAGCACTTGTAAAATCAAAAAACCTTCGCCTCACGTAACCCCCAGCTCCATCCAAGAAGGACAGAGACCTGTGGAGCATCTAAAGGACTGCATCATTTACCCCCATGCATTCCTGGTAGGGCAAATTGTAAAGGGTCTAATGCCGCCTCTACTTGACGTTTGAGCAGTCGGAGTAATAATAGCCTCTCAAGTCTTCATTATAACTGATGTGAGGGCCACTGATCTGTATTCCTTGACCCCTGCAGGTCTTGCCACCTTGGGCACTGGGACAAGATTGTGTCTTGTCCCAGTGCCCAAGGTGGCAAGGTGGTTTTCCACTGGGCATGGACACATCCAGTCTGAAGACTTTGATTAAAGATGGTACATAGAGGTTCAGCCAACTCCGACGCACATTCCTTTAGTAGCTGTGGTGATATGCCATCAGGGTCAGCAGATTTCTGACCACAAAACCTCCTCAGCTCTGTGCGCACACCCTCCACAGTGAAAGAAGACCCAGCAGCAGAGGTGGAACAGCAGCCGGGTGGAGGAGAGCAGGAGGACCCAGCAGTAGAGGTGGAACAGCAGCCGGGTGGAGGAGAACAGGAGGACCCAGCAGTAGAGGTGGAACAGCAGCCGGGTGGAGGAGAGCAGGAGGACCCAGTAGTAGAGGTGGAACAGCAGCCGGGTGGAGGAGAGCAGGAGGACCAAGCAGCCGGGTGGAGGAGAGCAGGAGGACCAAGCAGCCGGGTGGAGCAGAGCAGGAGGACCCAGCAGCCGGGTGGAGCAGAGCAGGAGGACCCAGCAGTAGAGCCGGAACAGCAGCCGGTTTTAGAGTCTGCTGAGGGCCAATAAAAAAAAGCAAAGCAATTAGTTTGTAACTTAATGCAAGGAAACCGTGCCTTGTGCTGGACAGAGTCCAAGCCAGCGCTATCTTTTTCTTGTGATGAAGATGTGTGGTTAGGAGTGCCATAAAACAGTTCAAAACTCCAGAATGTTTCTCTTTTGTATTCTGCTGTTCAGTTGCTGGTAAAGAAACCAACATAAAACATTGTAATTAGAGCATAGAAAACCTGTTTAGGACTTTTTTTTTAACCTGATTAGAGCCTTGTAGACAAATAACACACCTAGTTACCTAGTTACCTTCACACTCCTATTCGTTATTGTTTAGCAAGCTAACCTAAGCAAGAAATGTACCACTTCCACACGTAATGGAGGAAAACTTTTCTGACCTATAAAGAATGTTACAATGTAATATTCTTGTGTTAAACGATACCAATGTGTCAGATAATGAGGTTTGCGCATTTGGAAGGGAGCCCTGAAAGGAGCTTGTTTGGGGTTTTTTAAGTTCCACTGACGTCACAAAACCCAAAACTTCCTTATATGGGCAACTTTGAGCAATGGCTCCCAGGGAATGTTTGTTCCGGTTTCAGGGAAAGCTCATTTTAAAGCTGTACTGTCGCAACTCCAGAGTAGAACAAGGTCCAGCCCCTCTCAAGGAATTTGGTTCCAGAACCCAAACTGTGGGTCAAGGTGAGTCCGACTATATGTAGTCGGAATGTCTCAACGTATCCATGAGCTCGGGCTCCTTCCCCACCAGAGAAGTAACATTCCATGTCCCAAGAACCAGATTTGGCCGCCAAAGACCAAGAATATGGCGCACATCTTATGAACTATTTGCAACGAAACGTTGCGGAAAGATTGTTATCACAAAGCACCCTTGTTAGCAGAGAAAACAGACCCGGAAGTCCTTGTCTTTCATCTCCGTCGCCCATCTAAGATGTCATCAGGGGTTGACCCTGCAGAGCACCTCGCTAGGTCCCGCAGTCTCTGCTTTCTTATTAATGGCGGCTGCAAAACAAGCAACAATCACGTCTTCCATGAAGGCCAAAGGAATCTCCCTAAGGTTCATTCGTTGGTTTTTTGCATGTAGAATTGGACATTCTTAAAGTTCTCTCGGGAGGCTGGGTGTGTTTTTTTGGGAGATGTTTGGCAGGCCAAATGGAAAGCTTATTTGAGGAGCCAAACGCTCCAAAACGATGAGAAGTCTGACGGGATGAGCGAAGATTCCTTCTCAATACCTGGGATGGCCTCACTAGTTTGGATTGAATCCAAAAGGGTCCACCTCTAATTGGAGTGTTTTTCTGGGTTTGCTCTTGGTAGAGGACACGCGGACGAGGCGTGCAGACGTTTTAATGCCCCTCGTGGGGGAACCGTTGGCGCCGCCGATCCCCGTGCTCGGTTTCATTTTTCGTAAACTCCTGATCGAAAACGTGAGCCTGTTGGGAAATTATTATCACGTGCATATCATTTTTCATACGGTGATTGGTTATTTTCTGTGAGGAATGAGAAGCACACACACACACACACACACACACAGTGAAGGAGCAGGTGTAATGGAGGAAATGAGTACACTGCTTCCTATTCATGGTGACCCATTCAAGTCTCTCTTCTTCTTATACTTTCTTATCGGTTGAGGCTGCAAAACACTTACCGTATCTCATGAACACATATAGGATTACTTTTATATATTTATTTATCGTGTAGTAATTCCCGAGATGAGGCAACGCAGGAGATTGGGAACAAAATGAAATGAGATTCTAACATTACTTTTTGGAAATAGGACCGGACCCGCGATTCCTCGGCTTTGCTAAATACTGTCTGCTGTACGTGGTTTGTAATGATCTTCTACATTGTTCTATTTCTGAAAGCGAATGTTACATTAGGAAAAATTCCATTTTGGTGCCCCCGCTGCTCAGCCTCATTGTGATGCTCTGTTAATAGGCTGCCCTAAAAAGTCTTTCAGTTAGTACGAGATTCTGCCACACCAGTCTGGACTGGAACCAGAATAAATCACGTCATCCGTATTAGTCTGGCCCCACTGGGTACCTGTACAATTTGGACTTGAGTATAAAATTCCCTTCCTACATAAGAAGCACTACATGATCAGGCGCCAGTCTATCTTGAACCCGAGCAAGCCGGCAGAACCCACAGAGTTTACAATGACTTGTGCCCCCTGAAAAAGCATAATATTCACACAGGAACAAAAAGACAAGAGAGACGACCTCAAAGCAGAGAGAAGAACGGAGGAAGTTATATAAACATCCTTTCACGGTGATGTTTACTCTGAGGGCGGGGGTGTCGGCTTCAATGATGACAAAAACTGAAATCAGGCTGTAAAGACGCCTTTATGCTCATTAGGAATCTGATGTTAAAGAATAATTGGAGGATAAGCAGCTCCAGAGTCATTCACACATACATGCTGTGCATTGAAGGCCACCAATCTTCATCTCCATGTCTTAAAGTGATGTTCTACAAGTTCTCCATGCAATCTCCAAATGTTTCGGCCTTCTTTTTTTCTCGATAACTATTGACTGAAATCTTGCCTCTTGCTTGTCAACCTCTTACTTGGCTGATGTGCCAGAGTTCCTGCTGCAGGAGGAACCGTTCCCAGGAAAGGTACATTATGGAGGACAAGGGGTGGCATATTTGGGAACCATGCCTTCTCCTGTACGCCTTGGCCATTTAATTAGGCCCAACACGGTCGCTGCCTTTGCGCCTGCAGTGCAGTCTCAGATGACCCCTGATGCTGCTCTAGACACTGAGCAGCTCCTCTTTTTTTTTGGCCTGCCCTGCCAATATGGCAGGTAGTATTGATGGTCTAGATGTCCTTACATGCTCAACAGATTTGGGAATAGTATAAGATACTCTCCCCTTTTACATAGTTTTGTTGTTTTTTTTACCTACTTTGATTTTTATTGTTATGCAAATTTGGAGCGGTCTGACCTGAGCAGGAGGGGATAGAGAAGAAGAGAAAAGAAGATTGAGAGGGGATTGCGGGGGACAATAAGGGGACAAAACAGAGAGCAACAACAACACCAGCAACAACAATAACAAAACCACAGAAAGGAGTACATCAGACAGCCGTAAAGACCATCATAGAAATAACATAATACTGTAATATCAACAGCCACAGTGAAAGTAGTGTGTACTTATTAGTGGTGTATATAGTAACAACAAAAAATGTTATTCATGATAGTGAAAAACGTTTGGAAAAACAAGACCCACCCAGAACCTGTTCCCTTTAAAGGTGACCGTGTGGAGGTGGTTCACACCTACAAGTACCTGGGAGTGCATCTGGATGGCAAACTGGACTGGACTGCCAACGTGGATGCTCTGTGCAGGAAAGGAAGGAGCCGTCTACAGAGCTGCTACAGATCTTCTACCAGACTGAGGTAGCTAGTGCCCTCCTGTATGCAGTAGTGTGCTGGGGTAGCAGCCTGAAGAAGAAGGACACCACATGCCTGAACAAACTGGTGGGGAAGGCAGGTTCTGTTATTGGCACAGAGCTGGATAGCCCGACATCTATGGCAAAGCAAAGGGCAATGAGGAGGCTCCTTTCCATCATGGACAACTAGCATCATCCATCTCCCAACAGAAGAGCGCTGTCAGTGCCAGATTACTATCACTGTCCTGCTCCACTGGCAAACTGAGAAGATCGTTCTTCCCATTACAGAGGGGGGGGCATTAAAAGACACACAGGAATGGACTTACCTAATTATGTATTGTATTATTATGTATTCATATTCCATTCCATTTTCCTCCGCTTATCCGGGTCCGGGTGGTAGGGGAAGCAGAAGTCTCAGTAGGGAAGTCCACACATCCCGGTCTACGGCGACCTCTTCCAGCTCCACCGGGAGGACACCTGAGGCGTTCCCAGGCCAGTTGTGAGACATAGTCCCTCCAGCATGTCCTAGGTCTTCCCGGGGGCTTTCTCCCAACTGGGCGTGCCCGAAACACCTCACCAGGGAGGCGCCCGGGAGGCGTCCAGACTAGATGCCCAAGCCACCTCAACTGGCTCCTCTCGATGTGAAGGA
>QODF01000250.1:27985-95286 GCA_024372805.1 Oostethus manadensis | reverse complement strand
GAGAACCGTGGCCTCGGATTTGGAGGTGCTGAGTCTCATCCCAGAAGCTTCACACTCAGCTGCAAACCGCTCCAGTAAACGCTGAAGGTCACAGCCTGATGAGGCCATAAGGACCACATCGTCTGCAAATATCATCGGCGAGATCCTAAGGTCACCGAGCTGGACTCCCTCAACGCCTTGACAGCGCCTAGAAATTCTGTCCATGAAGATTATGAACAGAATCGGTGACAAAGGGCAGCCTTGGCGGAGGCCAACGTTCACCGGAAACAAGCTGGACTTACTGCTGGCAATGCGAACCAGGCTCCTGCTTGGATTGTACAAGGACCGAATGGCACGTTCGAGTCTTTCCCAATACATTTGTGTTCTCGTGTCCTCTGAGGTTCTATGTGATGTTATTCTACGAGCACATGCATGGAAAAAGGTGTTTGTAGTTTACACCTTTGCCACTTTATTCACAGTATTTACAGTATTAGTTTCTGCTCATATTCCCCTACCTCTTCTTGTTTTTAGCTCTTCTCTTCCTCCGCCTCGCTCTCGCCTGCCGGCTTTGCGGGTTTTTTTTAGGTTTTGTCAGTTTGGTTGCCAACACACAAAAACTGCAATACACTCTTCCTCAGCAGAACTTTTGTTTTCAACTCCTCCTGGCCTCCTGTTGGCACTTCATGGTGCAGACTCTACTCTAAGACCCTGAAGGACCTGTCCGAATCTACTGTATGTTTGAACATACGTACTTTCCTAGTTTGGGAACAAAACCTCTGTAGGGGCTAATCAGACGCTTCAAGAAGCCACGTGTCTGCCCGCTCCCCTGCCTCCTGGTGCATCGGTTTTTGAACACCTCACCTCCATGCAGGGACAAAGATGACTGGATAGGATGAAAGCAGCGCACTGCCATTGTTTAGTGGAGATGACAACAACTACCTCTGCACTTCATGTAAGGAACTTTAGTAAAAATAACACAATCATCCACCAAAGTCCTACTGTTGCAATGGCACCTTCAGACAACAAAGAACATTAAAAAAGACCACACCACGACCCACCGGCCCGCAGCTTCTTCTTTGTTCCAATGACACGTTTGATTCCATTTTACACTCATTTGCTTTGTCACCCGTGACACATAGCTTACATAAAGCGTAAAACTGGGACTTTTTATCACTGCATTACTGCTCTTCAGGTTTTTTGACTTTATTCTTGCAAAATGACGACATTTTTTTTCCATTTCTGACTTTATTCCCCTAATAGTTTGAGTTTATTCTTAATCCACAAACCAAATGTTTCCAAAAGTGCATGGACTGAGATCGTGAGATTGGTGAACTTGCTTACTGGCAACTTGCTTGTTGGACTTGCCGGCTGGTTATGTTCCCGTCGCCTCCCAGCGGTGTTCCTTGTGCTCTCGTTTCGCTGAATAAGAGTGGTTCTGTTAACCAAGAAGACGCATTCCGACTGCGCTGTTGCGGGGAAAATACTTTAGGAACACAGATGCACTCATGCAGCGTGTTCATACCCTGACAACTTGGCAAGACACGCAACAAGTTGTACACTAACTGGGAAATGTGGGACATTTTCTGCACAAATTATTGGCGTAAACCAAAAAATAGCGACTTGTGCTTTCTGCGGAGAAGATTTGGATAAATAATGTTTTCAACCAAAAATGTTTTGTGCCACGTTGAATGTTTTGGCTGCAGTCGCTCCAAAGGGCTCCGATGACTCAAAGAAAAAGCAACGCAAAGCCTTTATTTCGCTGCGGCGTCAACTTGAGTCTTCAGGTGACATTTCGACAGCGGAGGCGTCGCTGGCGGAGTTCACGTGCTTATTTGCCGGCGAGCGCCACCGCAAAGGCGGCAGTCCCGGTAGCTGCGTTGGGAACGTGTTCTCTTACAAGCACCCTCTCAAACCTCCATCACACACTCCCACACAATCAGCTCTCCAATCTGGCACATTTGAAGCTTGCGGGCATGCTGTGATTAGGTGAGTGCATGTGTGTGTGCGTGCGTGAGAGACAGAAAGAAAGAGCGAGAGAGAGAGAGACTCTCAGAGAGGACTGTGGGGAACGCTTCTTCAACTGGGAGCAAAAAAGGCCATTTGGGGGAAAAGGGACATTGTAAGTAACTTGCAGCACAGACTGCTGGGATCCGCTTGACGATGCCTTTGCAGACAATCCTTAAGTCAGCTTCACTCCCGCTTGACTGTGCTGTTTCCGTTCCCGGCATCCAAATCAGCAGCCATACGGCCAAGAATACCCAAAAATTGCACTCGTGTGATCCGTCGTAAAAATGTGCCAAAGAAGATCTGCGCAGAACCGTTTCCGGTACAGAAGTGGCGAGAATGTGTAGCTTTATTTTCAGAACATTGCAACATTTTCTTGTTATATGAAAGACTTTGACTCTCCATTGCCATAATATTCTGACTTCCTTTAATCTCTCATTTCAAAACTGTCAACTTAATAGTTGTGGTTTCTCCTAATATCATGACATTTCTTTGCTATTTCAAATTTATGGTAATAAAACGTTCTTTACTACTAGTATTTACAATACCATTCTTCAAAAACTCTAACTTAATCTCAACACATTGCAATTTTTTATTGTTTAGATTCATTGATACATAGATACATCGCACTGGGAGGCATCCTTGAAATCACCAAGACCATCACCCCAAACACACTAGGAAACCAGCAACATCTTCTTATGTTCTTATGTTATGGAGGGGCCAGCCCCATCCCCGAACCTTTCCAATGGAGAACTCGTAGGGTGACATCAAAAATGCTGTTTGTGAAGCAAAACCAAGAAATGTTGATGAATTGTGGAATGTTGTTTACAGAATTCTTTCCTTGCTGCTTTTGTACCTTTCCTGGGGTTCGTTGTGGAGGAGGGTCAACTTAGAGCCGATCCAGTGAAAATCCACAAAAGGTTGTGGTTAATTGGCCCACTGCTACTTTAACAAATCTCCCTCAAAGGTTTCTGGGATTTGCTCATTTCTATTGAAACACCTCACCAGGGAGGCGCCCGGGAGGCTTTCGGACTAGATGCACGAGCCACCTCAACTGGCTCCTCTTCATGTGAAGGAGCAGCGAATCACCCTATCTCTTAGGTGATCCCTATCCCTAGCTCGCTTTCTCTCCACTGGTTTGGTTCCAAAGCCCAAACTGTGGGCAGAGGTGAGTCCGACAAAATCTAGTCGGAATGTCTCAACCTCTTCCACAAGCTCGGACCCCGACCCCACCAGAGAAGTAACATTACATGTTCCAAGAACCAGATTTGGCTGCCGAAGCCAAGGTTGCCGGTAGACCCACCCTCGACTGCTGCCCAAATCGCATAGCATCGAACCCTTATGCTTGCCTTGCAGGTGGTGGGTCCGCGGGGGGGAGATCCCGTGTGGCTTCTTTGGACTGGCCCCGGCCGGGCTCCATGGATGAAAGTCCGACCACCAGTCGCTCGCCTGCGAGCTCCTCCCCCAGGCCTGGCTCCAGGGTGAGTCCCCGGTAACCCACGTCCGGGCGAGGTGCGGTCACTCGACTTGATCTTTTTCATAAGGGTATTCTGAATCAGTCACCTAGAACCTGTTTGCCTTGGGAGACCCTACCAGGGGCACAAAGCCCTCGACAACATAGCTCCTAGGATCACTCGGGCACTCAAACCCCTCCACCACGATAATGGTGGACCACCAGAGATATTAATACAATTTGTGGAATAATTAATATCATTAAAGGTGACACTAAAGATAATGCATTATTTTATTGGTGAAAACTGTAGCAGGTTTAAAGTGAGGTATTGGGAGTTCAATAAATCCAAATAGAAGGAGAGATAAACATAGCTATTAATTTAAACACCAAGTCAAATTAAAAGAGACCTTTCCCTGTCAGCACAGAAACTACGTGAGCCTTACAACAGCAGATCAGCAAAAAGGAAAGTATGTCTCCCTGCCCAGTTTCTTAGTACTTTAGGATGTCCCCTGGAGCACTCGGCGATCGGGCCAGTCCGGGTGTTATCTTATCTGCATGTGCGCTTCCTTCCTCCTTTCATGCTTTTAGTTGCCAGACCTTGGTGTTGCCTTATCTTGCTTCTCATGATAGCCAAGGAATGTTGGTTCCGTGGGCCCTTGATGCTCCAACGATGTCTGTTGTTCTGTTCCTGTGTGTGTGCGCTCAACCCTTCAGAACACAAACATCCATAGTATGAATGGAATAGTAAATAGATGGATTCAATCCATTCTTTGTAAATGTTGAACCACATTTATTAGTAATAAATTGGAGTCACAGGTAGAAATCAAATAAAACATTTATCTCTGGAGCAAGTGAGGCAGAAATCATTGATATTGTTAAAAATGTAATATTTTCCATGACAGTCGCTTATCAATAATAACACCAAAGAATGTATTCTCTCTTAGGATTTCATTTGGAATACCTTGAATAGTTATTTTCAGTTCTGAATTCATTTTTAAGCTACCAAACATGCGTACTTTTGTTTTTTAATTTTTAAAGATGGTCCATTCACTTCTACAAGGTCGTTATAATTATCACCACAACTGAATGCATACAATATACAAGACCTTTAAACATTTGAATTTTCTTCAGGAAATTTTCACGTCGACAATAGAAAAGCTTCTCCAGAATTTCTGAAAATTGAGGCAACATGGAAATGGCTCTGTAATGAATAAATCATAAGTTAATAAGCAAAGGGCTTTGCAGTGTTTAAAATAACTTTTTTGACCGATGTCATGTACATCTGATGACAGTCAGCTGACAAAGTACATTTGTACAGTACTGTATGTACAGTATTTACCTCTTCCTGCGCATTTGTGGCTGAGAAGGGATTATCTACATTTATCATTTGCTTGGTCTGGAATTTCAGCTGCCAATTCTGGGCTGACATTTACCAGATAATTCTCGAATGTATTTACTATGTTGCTCACATCATAATTTTAACCATTTTCATCAATGAAGTAATCAGGATGTGTTTGTAACACGGGTGCCAAAACCTTGTTGTCGTTTGCTGCCCTCTTTGATTTGCCGGCTGTGCGCGCCCTCCGTCACGTGACCGCGATCAACCAATCAGCAGCCTATATTACGAGCTATGCGGAAGCTGCTCGAGAGGCGCAAGAGACACTCCACAAACTTTGTTTGCTACAGGAATGTTGCTTCGGGTATCATGTGCGGATTGTGACAACTTCTTTAGAAAAGTGTACTGATTCTAAACTTGTAGGAACCGAAAACCATTCCGTACACGCAGAGCTTGAATCGAATGTTTTAGCGAAAAGAGCGGAATTGGTAAATCAGGCGTTAGCTTAAATCGCATCCGTTAGCTTAAGACGCGTCCGTTATTTTACGTCGCGTCCGTTAGTTTACGTCGCGTCCGATAGTTTACGTCGCGTACGTTAGTTTACGTCGCGTCCGTTAGTTTACGTCGCGTCCGTTAGTTTACGTCGCGTCCGTTAGTTTACGTCGCGTCCGTTAGTTTACGTCGCGTACGTTAGTTTACTTTGCGTACGTTATTTTACGTCGCGTCCGTTAGTTTACGTCGCGTACGTTAGTTTACGTCGCGTACGTTAGTTTACGTCGCGTCCGATAGTTTACGTCGCGTACGTTAGCTTAGCATTAGCCGGCCCATTAGTTAACATGGGCCCGGTTAGCATTTGCTCTCTTTGCCATATTTCCATGTTCTTTACATTATACTTGTTTACTGGAAATGTCCTTTCATATGTTAATCGGTTTATACTGTCCACTGCTGCACTTTATGACATTTATGGCGCTTTTAGCTTTTGTGTGTGCTTAACTTGCTACAGGGTGAAGGCACTTGAATTGCAAGCTGCTGTTAATCCTGATGCACTCTGTTCAGTTGTGCACTCTACTCTCATATAATAGTACATGTTATGATTCTTTGCTTAATGAACTGAACATTTCCTATATCGATTGTACAATGATGTGACAAAGCATGTAGTTCTAATGCTAGTTGCATTGTATTATGAACTGTGTACACATTTGATTGATTGATTGAATTGGTCCTCTTTTAAACAGACCAGGTTTTGTGATGGCGAGCTAAGCTTGAACCTTGTATCAGCTCAACAGACTGGGGTGGTCCTGCCAGGAGTCTGGCATCCCTCTGCCCGGGTTGGGTGGTAGGAGGCTCCTGTAGCCGACAGAAATTCTCCCACTCCCTCTTTACTCACCCCAGCACAGGGACGCTTCCCCTCTGGACTTTGAAACAATTGCTGATTCATTTGAACTGTTGTGCAGGTGAGCCGTTGCTCCAGTGCTACTGATCAGAGCTATGGACAATGAAATCTTGGAAGTTGACAATCGACTAAGTATTGTAAAGATATTTCAGTCACAGCATTTTTACGGAATATTGAAGCACTGTAAATATTGCATTTTTCATATGTTTCTTTTCCTGAATGGCCATTCTCATAAATGTATTTGTTTTGCGTACATTCAATACACGGGGCAAGCATCAAAGAAAAATTCAGTTGGCTCCTCTCTCCTTGAGCCGTACCTTACCTTCTGATTCCCTAGTCCATTGCTAATACATTGAACCATTGCGTTCACTGGTTCTAGTGCTTACACAGTAACCAGGGTATCATTACCAGTTTAAAGTATATGTTACATGTTAATTTTGAAAATCTGTGTTTAAGTCCCAAGCTCCTTTTGCACATTTTTAAATCTTCATATAACTTTTTTTGTAATATATCTTTTCTTATAATATAATATGTGTTTGTTCCAGTTCCCTTTTTTTACTTTGATCAATAATTTGCAATGCTTATTTTTAATATTGCAGGAATTTGTATTCCTTTTGTAAGCCAAGGGTTTTTCATGTTTATTCCTTATGGAGTGCTCCTTCACAGGACAGTGTGCATAATGTGAGGTGAGTATATCTCAAAATGTACTATCTGCAATGTTGACATTGGATTCTCAATGAACTATATTCCAGCCCTGTCTCTTCCAATGCACAGCATAGGACACATGCAATAAAGTAACCAGATATTAGGGCAGACAAGTGGAGGCTTGGTTGCACAAAATCATCCACCTTCATCCAGCAGGCCTCCAATATCTTGTCTCTTTTAATGCACAGCCTAGGACTCTTGGCCAAAGGTGGTGACCTGTTGCCAACAGGTCCAAAAAGATCTTTTCCTCTCATAATGTTCTAATGTTCTATGCACACGTATCCAAACTAATTATTAGCATCAACACCAATAACAGTAATGAATCACAATTCTCATGGATGCATTAAAAATGTATATAAATCCCAGTATTACATATAATACGTGATTGATATGTGGTGATAGCATAGTAATGACTTATGTCACATTGGTATTGATAAGATGTACAAGGTATAGCACATTGATTATAATGCATATTGTACGTGTGTAGGTGTAATATGTGTCAACAGGCTTTAGTGTTACGAAAAGGGGGTTGGTGTAAATAAGCTTGTCTTCTTCCCACTCCTTTTCCAGACAAATTATTCTGTTTATATGTCTTTTCATTGTGTTCTGTGTATCTGCCATATGTGTATTTATACCTATACATATAGATATCATTTTCTTTTGTTCACAGTACAGTAACATACAATGTACACAGTAATATACAATGTGTGATATTTTAACTTGTGATTTAAAAAAAAGAATCAATAGAAAATATTAACAATATGAAAATATTACAGCATAAGTGCTGTTTCGTGAAGGGACATAAAATGTGATGTCAGGGCTGCATTGGAGAAAACGAGGAAGTAGAAAAGGTGTTCATTTTGTAACCTGGAAAACATGGTTGCCAGGCGAGCAAAGGGCTGTGAGTGTCGTCAGGGCCGTTTTGCAGAAATCACACGACCTTATCCTTGTTCTTAAAAGAGGTGTTGGAAAAACCAAACAGGCTATGTGAGCTAACACTGCGTCGTGCTCAGACGGGTTTTTAGCCCAAAGTGCTTAATTGTGTTTCTTCCCACCAGACGCTTTTGGCAAACTGAGACATGCCGGTTGCCATGGAGATGACTGGCATCCCTGGTCCTCGGGTAAACACCTTTTTTTAAAAACAACATTAACAATAACAGCAGGTGGTTTTGTTTCACCTTTTTCTTTCTTTTTTTTTTAATGCATGCCTGTTATGACTAACCATCACAAGCTGGAATAAAAGCAAAAGAACAACGGCGCCCTGCATGCCTATCAACTGCCATCTTGTCCATCATGCAGCACTTGAAATGCACACCTCAAGGCCGCTGGCGTCAGACAGCCTGATGCAGGTGAGAGAAATTGAACAGTATGAGTGACGACTCAGACAAGCCATCAGTGTTTTTCACCGTTTGCCTGCTTGCATGACCTTGACAGCGGCAGGCATGCGCTCCTTTTAGGTTACAGTATTATTCAAGCATTATTCAAAACTCTTGCTTCAGTACTGGCAGCAGGACTGACCACAAAGTAGCCTGGAACGGACACAGTCCGTTTGGGTTCATATATGACATTCATGGAAACATTCTAAATGGTCCCAGCATTGAACCCTGTGGTACACCAAAAAGTCAGCGTTCCTATCTTTGCCAGTTGTTGATAGTACTTCTCAAATAGTTTTTGAGGGAAAGGGTGAGGGAAGTGTACGTTGTAGTAAATCATTGTTTGCCTGCCTGTCAGACTGTGACGGCATTGCTAACAATTTAAATTGTACATATATTTCAGCATCTCTGCTTTGTCATAAATGAAAAAGTGTGTTATTATGAACTTTGGTTTCTGCCCTCTTTCACGCCATTTTTACTGTTTCCAAATATTTCCACATTTTTCTTACACAATTTTGGTGTAGGGCCGCACGGTGGATGACTGGGTAGCACCTTGGTCTCACAGTCAGGAGGTTCAGGGTTGGAATCTCCCTTGGGCATCTCTGTGTGGAGTTTGCATGTTCTCCCCGTGCGTGCGTGGGTTTTCTCCGGGTACTCCGGTTTCCTCCCACATTCCAAAAACATGCATGTTAGCTTCATTGGCCGCTTTAAATTGTCCATAGGTATAAATGCGAGTGTGAATGTTTGTATGTCTTTGTTTGTCTTTATGTGCCCTGCGATTGACTGGCGACCAGTCCAGGGTGTACCCCGCCTCTCACCCAAAGTCAGCTGGGATAGGCTCCAGCATCCCCGCGACCCTAATGAGGATAAGCGGTATAGAAAATGAATGAATGAATGAATTTTTGTGTAATTATGACTGTATTCTCATGATACTTGGACTTTATTTGAAACAAAAAAGTTTCTAAAAATTACAAGGCCAGTCAGTTTTTATTTATTTCTTCTAATATTACGACTTTTTTAAAATATGTTTTTTAAATTAACTTTATGCGACTAAACTGAATTGTTTGTTCTCACAATATACTTTATTCTTGTGAAATTCAGACTTTGTCTAATTTAATACCAACTTATGTCGTTTACATTTTTGACTTAGTTCTTGTAAAATGACATCCGCGTTTTTCTTTTTTTTTTATTGTTTCTTGTTATAAATTGGCCGGTCATGTGATTTATGAACCAAGGAGTGAACAGTATCATCAAAATTTAGCATTGTTACAGTAGTGTTGAAAATAATAGCAGTGCAATGTGACTGTTATTAGTATATTGTTATTGCTACATGGCAAACACGTTGGGCATGTTTCTCCTACTATTTATCCCATAGCAGGGATCATGGATCAGTTTGCATATGTCAGAATACTTGAAGAGGTCATGTTGTCTTATGCTGAAGAGGACATGCCCTTGAAATCAACAAGACAATCACCCCAAACACACTAGTAAACCAGCAACATCTTCTTATTGTGTTATGTTATGGAGGGGCCAGCCCCATCCCCGGGCCTTCATCACATGGAGAACATCAAAAATGCTGTTTGTGAAGCAAAACTAAAAAGTTAATAATTTGTGGAATGTTGTTAAAGAATGTTGGAGGGGAATAACAGCTGAAAGGTGCCACAAGTTGGTAGAGTCCATGCCACTCAGATGTGAAACACTTATAAAAAACTAAATATTAGTTTAGTCATCCACAGGATTGACAAATCCGACAAACAAAAAGTAGTTTGGAATTTTTTTTAAAGTCCACGGCAGGCACTGCTATTTTTTTTGGAACACATCCCTTTCAACTAATTGGCCAATTACACGGCCTTAAGAGCGTGCACATCATGAATGCTGGCTCTTGTTTTCTGAGAATCTACTGCACCCACTGGTAACTTGTTTGCCATGTAGCAATGCAAATATACTAGTAACAGTACTTTATCAGGCTTGTCGCATTGCACTGCTATTATTTTCAACACTATTGTACTTCCCCACATAACTCACAGATTTATCCATGGTGTTATCATGTTGATGGCTTTATTACCATGATGGTGATGTTGGCAATAAGATTTATTGTCCGTTATTGTCAATTTTTTACACTATTATGGTTAATATTTTCATTGCTCGTGTCCTCGGGGAAGACCCAGTACACCTTGGAAGAGACTATGTCTCTCAGTGGGCCTGGGAACGCCTCAGCATCCGCCGGGAAGAGCTGGACGAAGTGGCCGGGGAGAGGGAAGTCCGGGCTTCTCTGCTTAGGTTGCTGCCCTGGCGACCCGACCTCGGATAAGCGAAAGAAGATGGATGGATTTTCATTGTTGCTATTACCATTAATAAGCATGATTGTTTCAATACAGTATTATTGCTGTGGCTGTTGATATTACTATTTTATTTCCGTCAAGGTCTTTAAGGCGTCATGGACAGTCTAGTCTCGTCTAGTTTGTTTCTGTTGTTTTGTTATTGTTGCTGGTGTTGTTGTCTCTCTTCCCCTCCACCCTCCCCTGTCATTGTTTCTTTTCTTCTCTATCCCCTCTTGCTCCGAATCGGGCGCTCCGAATTTGCATAACAAACATCAAATTAAGACAAATAAAGTTTGTGTAACAGAGAAAGGCATCTTATACTTTTCCCTGCCAGTGCAACTCTGTGAGGGCACCTAGATCATCAATATTATCTGCTAATGGCTGGACAGGACAAAAAAAGGGGGACCACCACCCCGGTCTGTCAATCTACTGTTCCTGACTTCCATGCCATTTTGAAGACATGTGTCAGCCAAGACAGTCCCTCGTCTACTCGTGTACCCCCGGAGACTTGCCACTGGGGAATGTTTTGACTACACCTGATACCTCAGCCCCGGTGATGGAATTGTCCGTGTTTGTATCGTATGACTGTGCTTCCTCTGCGGAAGTATTTCTTCTATTGTCCGATGTCGAGGTCACCGGACCACTGTCCCCATAGTGAACTGTGTGGACAGGACACTGCTTTCCCTTTTTTCTGAGAATCTTCTGCACTTACTGGCAATTTGTTTGCCATGTAGCAATACAAATATACAAATTACAGTGATTCATCCGGTTAGTCGTATTGCAGTATTAGATCTGGACTGAAGGCTTTGTGTAGAAATAAATGCATGTCAGCCAAGGGTACTTCACTACTTTATTGGAGAGTCCCTTTGCTTAACTTTGAGTTTTAAAAAAAAAAGAGAGAAAGACGAACTAGAGCATATCCTGCAACAAACATCAAACTCTACTTTCTCAAGACGTGCTCAGTGGACGTTGTTTTTGGGAGCTGACAGCGAGGAACCCAAGCAGAGGAAATTGTAGAAGATTGTGAAATTGATTTAGCATGGCAACTGGGCTGCTCGTGGACAGTTTTTAGCGGAACAAATGTAATCCTTCACTGACTCTACACCCTCCCCAGCACTAGCAACGCGACATAAACGACTGTTTGCCGACCTTCTATTGAGCCAAGGCACACGTGAATCAAATCGCCAAGCGCGCCAAAAGTTGTTCTGCGTATGCAGGACATGCAGGCAAGCCCACGTGCGCACCCAGCATGCCTTGTGTTCGTGTTGATTGCACCGTGAGCGAGATCGGGGTCGGAGTTGATGACCCTCTATTCTTTTTTTGCTGTGTAAGGTGAAAAAGTTCAATATTAGAGTCAAAGTCACGCTTTGATTTTTTTCCCGCTCACTTTTGCTGTTCATTTTCAAAAGAATTCAAATTTTTTCTCAAATAGTCTCTGAACCTTCTTCTCTTAGTTTTATGACTTTATTCCCATAATATAACTTTTTGTCCAACCTAGTTTTCCATTATTTCTTCTCATACCATTGATTTTATTCCAGTAAAGTTACAACTTTTGTCTTTTTGTATCTCGACTGTTTTTTTATTTTTCCAACTATTTCAACTTTCTTCTTGTACATTTTTTCCTTGAAACTACATCTTCATTCATCCATCCATTGGGTATGGGTTGTGGGTGCAGCAGTCTCAAGACGGAAGTTCAGACTTCCCGGTCCCCAAACACCTCTTCCAGCTCCACCTGGAAATTCACAGTCCAGCTGCAAGACACAACAGGTTTTACCCGGGGTCTTCTCCCTGCCGGGCATGCCAGGAACATCTTACCAGGAAGGCGTCCGGAAGCTGTCGGCGTTCATTTTTGCTGTGTTTTATCCCCCCAACAATTTCAGCTTTGTTTTTGTAAATTTTCTTCTGAAATTCTGATTTTATTTCCCTAATATTTTTGGCATTGACTTTCATTCATTCATTCATTTTCTATGCCGCTTATCCTCATTAGGGTCGCGGGTATGCTGGAGTCTATCCCAGCTGGCTTCGGGCGAGAGGCAGGGTACACCCAATCGCAGGGCATGACTTGACTTTTATTTAACTATATAATCTTTAATATTAATGTTAATGCTACTATAATATTATTTTCGTCATATTTCATTATTCTTGTAAAATTTCAAACCTTTTTCTTGTTGGATTACAATTTTTTCTCTTAATATTTTAACAGATGATTTTTCCATTGTTTTTCTTTTTGGGGGGGCGTTTCTTGCATGCTACAAATGTTGGCCCGCCTGCACTTTGGATACCCCTGATGTATGCAGTGCAGGGTCGGGGGCATTTTTGCAGAGGGTGCAGGTATTGTTTATTCTGTTATTTTTCATCGCTGATCCCAGCCAGCACTGATACTCCAAAGCGCTCTGCCAGGCTTACCCGCCTAATCGGTCCAAAACCTCCACAAATTACAGCCTCTGACATAATAATTAGTTGAAATCATCATCTCTCTCTCTCTCAAAGCCAGTCGGTATAAAAAGCTAACACTATAATCCTCACGAAAGGAGGATTTGTCATTAGGCTGACGTATTATTCTGCATCAACTTAATCTGTTTACCTAATAAACTGGCAAACGAGCTAATTACAGAGATGCCAAGCGACCACGGAGAATTTATTGATATGGAATAAAGGCCACATTTTATAATGCTGAGCTAAAAATGTATATTTGTTGTGATAGTCATAACCACCTTCATTAATACGCATATATCAACATCTTTAGGTACACACTAGCGATGCAACTGTGGCCCTGCATAGGCTGGAGCTTTTACAACACATTTTCCACTAACTGGGAGTGTGGGGGGCGTGCCCCGTCCAGGCTGGCAAAAAGCTCTCCCCGCCATCTATGAGATTAAAGTTTACAAAATGAATGAAATAGATTTAATAGAACTGTTGTTTGCACTTATGTGCCAATACCCAAGTCCAGACTACCCAAATCCTTAGAGGGGGCAATGGGTAGTGCTCCTTCGGGGGATTCCCTTGTTCTACTGGGGGACTTCAGTGCTCATGTTGGCAGCGACAGTGAGACCTGGAGAGCCGTGATTGGCAGGAACAACCCCCCTTGATCTGAACCCAAGTGGTGTTTTGTTACTGGATTTCTGTGCCCATCCAGGATTGTCCATAACAAACACCATGTTCGAGCATGGTGCTCTTGGCACCAGGACACCCTGGGCCGTAGTTCGATGATTGACTTTCGGGTCATGTCGTCTGCCTTATTTTGGACACTCGAGTGAATAGAGCGGCGGAGCTGTTAACCGATCACCACCTGGTGGTGAGTTGGTTCCGAAGGTCGCAGACCCAAACGCATTGTGAGGGTCTGCTGGGAACATCTGGCACAGTCCCCTGTCAGAAGGCGTTTCAACTCCCACCACTGGGAGAGCTTTGACCCCGTTCCGAGAGAGGCAGCGAACATTGAGTCAGGGTGGACCGTGTCTCATGCCTTCTTTGTCGATGCGGCTGATTGGAGCTGTGGTCGGTGCCTGTCGTGGCGGTAATCCCAGAACCCGTTGGTGGACACCAGTGGTTAGGAATGCCGTCAAGCTAAAGAAGGAAATATAGGAATATGGGGTATCGGACCACCTAATTCAGGCGGTTCCTTCCCTGTATGACCGGTGTCAGAATTTGGTTCGCATTGCCATCAATAAATCGGACCCGTTTCCAGCGACAGTTGGACTCCGCCCAGGTTGCCCTTTGTCAACAATTCTGTTCATTACTTTTATGGACAGAATTTCTAGGCACAGTCAGGGCATTGAGGGGATCCAGTTTAGTGAACGCAGGATTGGGTCTCTGCTTTTTGCGGATGATGTGCTCCTGTTGGCTTCGTCGAGCCGTGACCTTCAACTCTCATTGGATAGCTTCTCAGCTCAGTCTGAAGTGCCTTGGTTGAGAATCAACCCCTCCATGGTCCTCGCCCGAAATAGGGTGCAGGGCTGTCTCCTGGTCAGGGATGGAGTCCTGCCCCAAATGGAGGAGTTTAGGTACCTCGGGGTCTTGTTCACGAGTGAGGGAAGGATGGAGTGCGAGATCGACAGATGGAGAAAAATAGATGGATGGAAATAGATTTATATAGCGCCTTTCATGGTACCCAAAGCACTTCACAAAGACTGAATATTTATTCACTGGTGGCGGTGGTGGGAAGCTGCTCTGTGGTGGACTGACTCTCAACCACCATCAAACGTTCCTTCACATTCATACACAGCGCTGGAGCCAAGGGCGTTGAGGTGGCTTTACCAAGGACACAACAGCAGTGACTGAGATGGAGGAAGCTGGGATCGTCCACGAAACAAAGGATTGAATTTTTTTTTTTTAACCATTTAATAATAAGAAGAAATAATAATGAGAGCATTGGGGGAGAAACAGAATTGTCCCCGTAACAAAAAACAAATTTAGATCAGATCCAACTTTATTGTCATTGCACATGTATAAATACAGAACAACGAAATGCAGTTAGTATCCAATCAGAAGTGCAAAAAGCAGCATGTGCAGTATAACAATATGAACAGTATGTACAGTTATAAGCAGTGTATAAGTTGGGGTAATAAATAGGATGCTCTGAGTTACCATAGCGCACAGGAACAGTGTAGATGTAGTATGGACAATATGCAGTATGCAGGTATATAGTAATACGTATTATACAGTAGGGCCCCACTAATGTGCAAGTGGTAATCAAAGTCAAAGAAGCAGTAAGTACAGCCTCAGAGGTGGTTATGAACAATATATTCAAGTACAGACGGCCATTACAGGAGACAGTAAATACGGGAACTGAGAAGGTATGAATAATATGTACAGATAGCTGTGATCAGCAGGGGACAGAATTCAATAAGAAGACAGCTCTAGGGATAAAACTGTTCCTGAACCTGCTGGTTCTGGTTCTGAAGCAACTATAGCCTCTTGGAGGGGAGGAGTAAAAGGGGTGGGGGCATCGAGTTGCAGGGTCCACTAGTTGTTGCACCAAATAGTCCTTGCATGAGTAGAAGGAAGCGTTGCAGATGGCAGTAAAAAGGAGAAAATGCACAGTTTCACTAAGTACACATGTTTTAATCTTATACTCTTTAAGCAACTTTATTTCAAGTTCAATATTCATTTTTTAGAATGCTTAACTTCCGTGTTTTTACAGGAAGTGGTGAGATTACACAATGCCTAAAATGAGCCCATGGGCAAGCATTATGCACATTTTCATTTAGAAGTGGTGTTGAATTGTAGGTCTTCAATAGTATGCCAGCTCGCAGACCATTTTTCCTGCCTAATCACAGACTTTCTTTGTTCTCCAGTGATCTTCAACCCAGCACATGGAGAGCATATCCTTCTGTGAGGCACATTTCTTCCTTATATCTTGACTTTATTCTTTTTTATTATTTATGTTTGATTATTAACTGAACCCTTTCCTTTACAACCTACTGCAAAGGGTACGTTGGATGAAGTTTCAAGAAGTTTCATCTACTAGTACCTGGTGGGACTGCTAGGGGCCCTCCTAGTGTCTACTAATACCTGGCGGCACAACTGGTGGCCCTACTAGTACTAGTACCTGGCAGTCCTACTGGTGGCCCTACTAGCATCTATTAGTACCTGGCAGTCCTACTGGTGGCCCTATTAGCATCTACTAGTACCTGACAGGACTGCTGGGGGCCCTCCTAGTTTCTACTAATACCTGGCTGCCCTACTAGTGCCCTACTAGCATGTACTGGTACCTGGCAGTCCTACTGGTGCCCCTACTAGCATCTATTAGTAGCTGGCAGTCCTACTGGTGGCCCTACTAGCATCTATTAGTACCTGGCAGTCCTACTGGTGGCCCTACTAGCATGTACTAGTACCTGACAAGACTGCTAGGGGCCCTCCTAGCATCTACTAGTACCTGGTGGTCATTTGCAAATATTTCCAGAAGGTACGGCAATTTGTGTTCATATTTTTTATTCCGTTTTTGTTAATGCTGCAAGCTTGAATCACTTCATCTTGACTTCACTGGGAAGAGGAAGGCCTTTTACTGCAGCCACAGCGTTTTGCACCATGGAGCCCACAATCCTCTTGGCTGTCGCCATGGTGTTGATTCCTATGTGGGGGGTGATGAGCACATTCGGAAGGCCCAGCAGAGGATGATCCCTGCAGGAAATGGAAAAAGAAAGAATAAACAACGCTGTACTCCCCCTTCTGTCTTTTTATTAGGCGGGGTGACCTTGACCTCGGTAACGGTTCAGGATGAGTCACATCTAAAGCGGCAGCACGGATGCTTCCCGTCTGGAGGGCTTGGACTAAAGCGTCCTGGTCCACAACTTGACCTGAAAAGAGCACCGTCAGCTGGAAGAAGCAGATGCTTTGAAGTGGTCCGGCGCCCACCTCGACTGATGTTGATCAGCGTGGCAGAAGGCTTCATCAGCGACAACTCTTTTTGGCTGATGAGGCCGCTGGTGTCCGAGGTCAGCTTGACGGCAACCAAGACAAAGTCCGAGCTTCTCAGCAGGTCGCTCAGGCTCGGGCAGTAATTGGCTCCGACGGCCCGCTCCTCGTGCACGCTCCTGCACGAAAGCCTCTCCGTTTTGTTCACCAGCAGGAGTCAAAGTGTCCTTTTGGCTTTTTACCTTTTGGTTCTGTTGTGGTAGAGTGTCTTCATTTCAAAGCCTTTGCAGCGCTGAGCGATCTTGTAGCCGATCTCCCCCATTCCGATGATTCCCAGCGTCGACCCTGTCACTTCAACTCCCATGAAGCTTTGAGGCATGCGCAAAGTGCCTCTGTCAATGGAAATCTGATGACCTATGATTGGGAAAACCAGCACTCCGGTTATTCCTTGTTTGTGTTGCTGTAGTTGCACATGTCCAAAAAGGAGTGGGAATATTTCTACCCCCTTTACATGTACACCAAAAGTATACATCGGAAACAACGTGGCAATCGGAGCCAAGGTTTATGGTCACTGTAAGTAGATGATAGAGCAGAACCGATGAAAGGCTTCATAGCCTTCATAGCGTAGTACAGACTCACGGCGGTGCACGCTGGTTCAACTGGGACTTTCCTTCCTTGTCTTTGGCAAACACCAACCCCTTGTACTTTTCTTGCTTGGGAACTTTTTGCCATATTGCCACACAGTACGCAGTGTGGAGCATGTGGGGAGATTTTGGGTCCAGAACAAATGCTGCTTTGTTTAGTCTCAAATGTATTTCTTGGTACTTTATGTTGTAAATTTTCAACATGAGACTTCCAGCTCTGCGGATCATCTATTATTACGACCCCCCAAAGTGTATTTTTGGTCACCCTGTCAATGTCAGTTTAGACATCCTCTGATGTTATCATTCAAATATGCTTCTATTTTTGTTTTACTTAGCTTCATGGACAATCTGTTTTTATCAAACCATCTTTTCAGCATGGTCATTTCATCTGCGACTTTGTTATTAGCTCTCGTGCGCTTTCTCCAGAACAAATTGCAGTTTATTGTTTGCAGACCCGACCGTGATAAGGATTCTTTATTTATAAAATGTAGTTGGAGCATAGAAAACATGTTTATGGCCTTGCCAATTCAATTTTAACATTACTAGAGCCCTCTAGACACGAAATAACACCCCTATAGTATTTTCTATCCTCCTACTACCCAATATAGTAGACATAATAAGAGAAATAGGGGATAATATGACATAATAAAACTCACGGTGTGTTCCTTCCTGTTGCTTTTTTACTTTACAGTTTTTACTTCCTGCTCTGTACAGCACTTCCTGACTAGTGTAGAATGCTACATATCATCACATGTCTTCCAATGCATTTTCTGAACGTCTTATGGATGTCTTTGAATGCGTCTTTGGCCGCTCAACACCGCTTGCAACCGTCATTAAGGATAACAATCCTAGCGGGGTCATGGATTTGCTGCAATGTTACATCTTCTTTTTTTGGACCTCACGAGGTGGTACCAAATGCTCTTACCCTCAAGGATGTTCCTCGCAGAGGCCAGAAGCAGACCCACAGCTAAATCTGCAGTGGCATCGCTCACCACGCCGGGTGTGTTGGCCACCTTTACCCCGAGGTTGTTGATGGAGCGCACGTCCAGGTGGTCGACGCCCACCCCGCCACTGACGACTGCCTTGAGGGAGGGCAGCGACCTTAACAGGTTGAGCTTCGCCTCTGGGTAGTACTTCCATATTAGCAGGACCTGAATCTTAGGAGCGTGAAGCTGCGGGTTCTGAAGGAAGTCCTGGTAGCAAACAATGTGGAAGTGTTGCCTGATGATGTCAGCCAGCTCATCCAGGAGGCTGTACTCGCCCCCCACTTCTGACACCAACGCCCACGGTCTCTCGTCTTCCATCAGCTTCTGATCTAGGAAATGATGTATAAAACTGCTGTCATTTCACAAGAAATAAGTCCAAATATCAAGAAAGTCTCCATTTTCCATCCATCCTTCTTCTTCCACTTATCTGAAGTCGGGACACAGGGGCAGCAGCCCAAGCGGAAAAACCCAGACCCGCTTCACAAAAGCTGCGCCACACTCGGCTGCGGACCAATCCAGTGAGAGTTGAAGGTCATGCAGACCACATCATCTGCAAAAAGTCGAGACCCAACCCTGCAGCCACCAAACCAGAACCCCTCGATGCCCTTCCTGCGCCAAGGAATTCTGTCCAGCCCTGGTGGTATCCAACCCTTACTGGAAATGGGTCTGACTTATTACTGGCAATGTGAACCAAACTCTGGCACTGGCCATACAGAGAAGGAACAGCCTGAATTAGGTGCTCCGGTACCCCACTGCCCACAAACCTCCTTGAGGGACACGGTCAAATGCCTTTTCCTAGTCCACAAAACCCATGTAGACTGGTCGAGCAAGTTCCCATGCACCCTCAAGGACCCTGCCAAAAGAGCAAAACTACACTGCTCCTGCTGACTCCGAGATTCAACAATCCTCTCCAGAACCCCCAAATGGACCTTACCTTAAGACCTAATACCCAAAAGAATCCTTATTTGTTGTTTTTGAGGAGTAAGACCCACCTGGAGCAGCTCTTCCCTCGGGTGGAACACAAAGTTCTTCAAGTCGAGTTTTTCATCAGCCAAGGTGAAACATTAATCAAGACGAGTTAACGTGAACATCTCGCAACGGGACGTGCAGCATGGGGGTCAGCGAGTAGAGCATGGGGGGCGGGGCTGCACGTGGCCTGCCGAATAGTCCCAAATATGTGACAGGACATACTTTCAACGTTAGCATGGAGAGTAATTCAATCATTTCTTATTCATTTCTTCCGCAGCGCCTTCACTTCTCCGTCTTTGTCATCGTGACAAATGCGACGCGGGAACGGCGGCTCCATGCGTATGCACGGGCACGTCAATCTGCTTGACTCGTGAAAGAGTGGGGGAAGTCGGGTGTATCCACACAGGAGTGGGAAACGCTATGTTGTTTAGAAGCGACTTCACGCCGGAGCAAGACAAGGAATGAGGTCCTTACTTGTTCACCGATCCGCCGCCGAAATGCAAACAATTCTCTGTTGAAGCGTCCTTTGCGGCGAATGACATTCAAATCTGTCCCACGCCTGTTCACCTAGAGCGAATCGAGTCTGATTATGGTTCGGAAAACCGGCTTGCAAGAGAAAGGACTAACAGCGAAGTACCCGATTCAGCATTCATGACCAAGAATGTGTCTATTTTTAGCAAAAAACCAGACAATTATCAAGAAATGGGCACAGAATACACGTCCTAGCAATATACTGTATATAGAGTAAACATGCACTGTTTCTTCAAAGCCCACAGCTTTTCCATGCCCCACTGATCATGAAGGTTTTGCACGTGTTGGGGGAGGGCACACAGGAAGTGATTGGGAGTTGCTTGTCCTTGTCAGGGCATTGACCCAGTCACAGGCGGACTGTTGCTGGGACACACACCAGCCAGACTAGATAGGACAGCTCTAGTCTAACATGCAATTTGCTTAAATGGGCATATTTTTTATTCATAGTGGGCGTACTCAACCACTAAACAGCGTGCTTTGGGTCCCCTAAAGGTGGAAGGCCCTGCGGTGTTTTATTTTGAAACCGGGGCTTTTATTTTGGAAGCACACCGGAAGCTGAAACCGCTCTTGGTGGCCCGACCGCCGACGCTGACGTGACAGGTCCTCTTTGAACTTGTAACTTGTTTTCTCGCGCTTTCATTGAAGCTGGTCGTGTTGCGCGGGTAGTCTTAATGTTCCAACTAAAGTACACGTCGCTCGCTTCCTGCTTCTGCTCCTTCTCAGCAATACGGAAGGGCGAGCTCGGGCTGTGTTTCTCATGCTTTCAAGTCCTTGTTCTAACGAGCGTAGTCCTGATTCGGCCTTGCGAGCAAGGACGCTAAATGGGTGGGACGCGCGGCTGGGCGTCCACTTCCGTGGTTTGGCCGCCATGATGACGGGCAGAATCCGGAAACATGGAGCTCGGCACACAGAGGCTAAAATCTATCCGTCCTTTTTCTATGCCGCTCGTCGTCATCAGGGTCGCGGGTGTGCTGGAGCCTATCCCAGCCGGCTTTGGGTGGGAGGCGGGGTACACGCTGGACCGGGTTCAGCCAATCACAGGGCACATATAGACAAATAAAACATTCGCACTCTAATGGGCAATTTAGAGTGGCCAATGAAGCTAACATGCACGTGGGAGGAAACTCCACACGGAGATGCCCGACGCAGAGTCCGATGATAAGATGCTAATGGATGCTAAATATTAAGATGCTAATGAAAGCTAATTAATAAGATGCTAATTAATGCTAATTATTAAGATGCTAATGGTGGCTAATTTATAAGATGCTAATGGTGGTAAATAGTAAGATGCTAATGAATGCTAATTCATAAGATGCCAATGGATGTTAAATATTAAGATTCTAATGAAAGCGAATTAATTAGCTGCTAATGAATGCTAATTATTAAGATGCTAATGAATGCTAACTAATAAGCTGCTAATGGATGCTAATTCATAAGCTGCTAATGGATGTTAAATATTAAGATGCTAATGAAAGCTAATTAATAAGCTGCTAATGAATGCTAATTATTAAGATGCTAATGGATGCTAATTTATAAGATGCCATTGGATGTTAAATATTAAGATGCTAATGAATGCTAATTAATAAGATGCTAATGAATGCTAATTATTAATCTGCTAATGGATGCTAATTTATAAGATGCTAATGGATGTTAATTCATAAGATGCTAACGGAAGCTAATTATTAAGATGCTAATGGATGCTAATTATTAAGATGCTAATGATTGCTAATTAATAAGCTACCAATGAATACTAATTCATAAATAACAACTAATAAGTAATACGTTTTTCCCCAACCTAATTTCTAGAAATTACAACTATTTAGTTGTTTCTCTTCCTCATAACATTACAGCTTGATAATATATATATATATATATATATATATATTATTATTTAAAGAATATGCTACTAAAATGCCATTTTTGTTGCTACTAATAGAAGTTTATTCTCGTTTATAATGTTTTTGTTTGTTTTTTTACTTTCTTGTAATTTTTCCCCCCACATAATGATTTAGTTATTGGTTTATTCCCATAATATTTCACCTTATTCCGGTAACATTATTTTCTTATTATATCATGACATTAACAAAGGATATATTTTTTCTTTACTTTTGAAATATTGCCATCAAAATAATATTTGTTAGCTTACAACTTTTTTCTCTTACTGAACCTAGTCTTGTAGACCTACGGATTATTTTTCTTTTTTACAGGTTTTTTGTTTTGTATCTTTTTATGAGTTTTCTTGATCAATTATATTTTTAGAATGTGCTGTGGGCCAATAAAAACACAGCTGTGGGCCACAAATGGCCCTGTGCCACACTGAGGACCCCCGTGCTGTGCCTAACGTCCTTAATCAGTTCCAAGTCAGTGCCAAAATAGCTATCCCTAGAATTTGTATCCCCTACGGTGGGAGGGTGGAGCCGAGTTTCCTTGTTTAGTTATTCTGAAAGTTTATTTAAAAAAAAAAAATTCATAAATTCCTACTTACAGCTTGCTCTTCTGACTCTGAAAAACACCACCAAGTAACGTTTGAAAGGAAAAGTTCCGTATTGCTAAACAAAATGAACTTTCCCTCACGCCTGAACGAACATTTCCTGGGACCCATCCCTTTTCTATGATGCTTGTCCTTATTTAGGTCCAGCTAGCTAGAGTCCGTCCCAGCCGGGAGATAGCACACCTTGGACTGGTCACCATTCAATCACAGGACGCATCTGGGAACAATTTAGAATGTCCAATTATTATATTAATTATCCTAACATCATGTTTTAGAAATGCAAAGGCGAGCACTCAGTGGCCGTACTTATAGCGACTGATCTTTCTTTGTTTGCAGGCATGGCCGTTTTTGACAACTGCACCGTGGTCTTTGAGCTGAAAAACTTGCCGTTAGAGAGGAAGAGGAGTGTGAAGTCGCTGGTGATGAAAAACGGAGGAAAGCTTTGCTTTGTGGTCAGCAAGCAAGTAAGGCCATTAAAAGCTTTGCCGTTCTGATGCCGACGTTTCTTTGTAGGCACTTCCTGCTTGGATTGATTCCACAGAAATACCAAATATCCCCGCAAATATTCTATGTCATTCACAATATTTTTCAAAGAACAACAGGAAAGATATCCTCTGCTCAGCAAGATCACCAGAATTGCTTGGATTATTCTGATGCGGTTCTTCTACTGTTCTTACTACCACTTGGTGCAGGGCAGAATTCAGAGGTCAAAAGACCAATAAAATGAAAATAAAATCAATCGTGCTTCTTGGCGAATTCAACCTCTTTTTCCCCTCCAACATGGTGGATAGCGGGAAGAAATCAAGTAACAACTCAATGCCTGTGAATGCACCTTTGTGCCATCCTCTCGCTACATCGCCGCCACAAGGTGCTCACCACGGGAGAAGGACATGAAGCGGAGACTTAATGTGCCGTTTACTTAAGACTTAAGTAATATCTGCAGACTTAAGCTGCAGATATCTGCTGGAGGAGAGACGCCGTCTCACCGCTTTCACAAAAGCCGTCCCAGAGACTTCAATGTTGGACTGGCGTACTTGCTGTTTGCATGCAATATTATGTGATACGAGTGTGTGGCACAAAACATCGCCCACTCGGACCCAATGTCCGCTGCCTCCCTGGGAACACGGTGAAGCTCTCCCGCTGGTGGGAGTTGAAACTCCTTCTGACAGGGGACTCTGCCAGACGTTCCCAGCAGACCCTCACAATACGTTTGGGTCTGCCAGGTCTGACCGGCATCCTCCCCCACCATCTGAACCAACTCACCACCAGGTGGTGATCGATTGACAGCTCCGCCCGTCTCCTCACCCGAGTGTCCAAAACATGTGGCCGCAAGTCCGACGACACAACCACAAGGTCAATCATCAAACTGCAGCCCAGGGTGTCCTGGTGCCAAGTGCACATGTGGACACCCTTATGCTTGAACATGGTGTCCGTTATAGACAATCTGTGAGAAGCACAGAAGTCCAAAAACAAAACACTGCTCGGGTTAAGATCAGGGAGGCCGTTCCTCCCAATCACACCTCACCAGGTCTCACTGTCGCAGCCAACATGAGCGTTGAAGTCACCCAGTAGAACAAGGGAATCCCCCGAGGGAGCACTCTCTAGTACTTCCTCTAAGGACTCCAAAGAGGGCGGGCGCATTCTGAGCTGCTGTTCGGTGTATAAGCACAAACAACAGTCAGGACCCGTCCCCCCACCCGAAGGCGTAGAGAAACTACCCTCTCGCTTACCGGGTTAAACTCCAACGTGCAGGCTTGGAGCCGGGGGGGGCAACAAGAATTGCCACCCCTTCTCGTCGCCTCTCATTGCCGGCAACACCAGAGTGGAATGAAGTCCAGCCCCTCTCGAGAGGACTGGATCCAGAGCCCTTGCCTTGCGTTGAGGTGAGTCCGACTATATCTAGCCGGAATTTCTCCCCCTCAAACACCAGCTCAGGCTCCTTCCTCGCCAGAGAGGTGACATTCCACGTACCGACAACTATCTTCTGTAGCAGAGAATTGGACTGCCAAGGCCTTCGGCCCCCACCCAGCTCACTAAGCACCCGACCCCTTTGGCCCCTTCTACGAGTGGTGAGCTCATGGGATGGGGGACCCACGTTACCTTTTCGGGCGCTGGCCAACCGGGCCCCATGGGTGCAGGCCCGGCCACCAGACGCTCACCACCGTGCCCCATCTCCAGGCCTGGCTACATGGGGGGACCCCGGTGACCTGCGTCCGGGCGAAGGAAAACAAAGTCCAATGTTTTTACATGGGTGACCCAACCAGGGGCATGACAGCCCCCGACAACTTAGCTCCTAGGATCATTAGGACACGCAAACTCCTCCACCACGATAAGGGGGTGGCTCAGGGGAGGAGGCCGTTCACACATGGCATCTGTAAAGCCCAAGTTTACAGAGGAGTTTAACGGAAAATGCTGCTGGTGTAGAACATGCACAACATTCCAGAGCCACACTTTACATTTTGTATGTGTGAAGAAGCAATCCTAACACTCCTCATGTTTGCTTATATTCCTTACAGTGCTCCTTTGTGGTCGTCAGCGACGTGTCCCACCTGAGCACCAACAGGCTGCGGCCCATCCAAAAGTATCAAACGCCAGTGGTGGGCGTGGAATATGTGCACGCCTGTCTGAAAAGGGGTGTCCTCCTTCCTATGGAGGACTACAAGCTGGATACTTCCTTGCCTTCATCTCCCGCACTTCCTCATGCCTTGCCAATTCAACCGTTTAGCCATCAAGGTAACTCTTTTGTTGATTTTACTGTGATTTATTTACTCACCCACCATGATGTGGGGTGCTGTGTCAAATACGATACCTTTACCAAGTCTGGACCAGAATGTCAGTCAGTTGAGCACAGACCCCCCCCCCCGGGCTGTACAATTCAAAACTCACAAAAGTTGATACACCCCCTCCTTCACACTTTGTACTTGATGATATTTAGTCAATGACTATACTGTAGTAAATATAAGTAACCTTGGATATACTTTAAAGTAGTCCGTGTACAGCGTATACAGCAGTGAGTCCAGCTCACAGTAAACATGTCCAAATTGTGTGGTTGGTATTTAGTGTTATCTAGCACCTCTTGGGCATGGAATCACCAGTGGAGCTGCTGGAGGTTCCAAGCCTTGCACTCCTCCACTGTCCTTCCTCCCTGCCACTGTTCAGGTGTGGAGAAGACATACGTGTCCACTCCATCACCTTCACTTTGATTTGGGCTGTGTTTGGACACCTTATCGTTCTGGAAAACTGACTGCTCACACGTTCCACAAATAAACCCCAGCTCCCCATTGCAGGCAGCACTTGTGTACACTGCTACCACCATGCTCGACTGCAGGGAGAATTTGTAACAAAGGTTTTTGGCTTAAATTCCATAAAAAACGTGCTAGCACTGAAATGAAACACAAATTGCTCCATTTGGAGGACAATGTTCTCCCTCACTGCATCTCACTTTTGAAAAAATAATAAATGGTCAATGTTTGGTGGTGAACTACCCGCAATTGTTAGTCCAAAAATATTGAAAGACAAGTTATATGTAGTATTGTGGTTGTTCGATTACGTTACCTTTCACACTGACCAAATGGTTCTCTCATTCCATGTGGTAATGGTAAGTTTTTGGCTTCTTCATGGAATTTCAATTCTGCTTAAGTTCAAATGTGACTGCTACTTCCCGTTTGCAACTTGAATTCCAATTCATGGAATTTAATTGGAAATTGGGAGACATTCTCAATTCAGTTTGGAATTTTGCACAAGCCTGGTTGACTGGAAAAAGTACAGTGTGCCGCTATACAAGTGGTAATATACTGATAATGTACAGTGGGAGGAAAAAGTCTCTCATTTCTGCATGAATGGGTGATAAAATGAGTCAGATTTTCTTCTAAATGACAAGAATAAACAAACTAATACCACACAAACAACACTATGTTTTTGGATTTTAATGAAAATAACAGGTGGACATTCACAGGACATAGAGGAACAAGTAAGAGAACATCTAGGCTATGGATTGCTAATCGGGTCAGGTTTCAGCCCACCTGGAGTCCAAACAGTGAGACAAAATTGGAGGTGTGTGGTTTAACGCTGTTTCCTTGGCCAACAGAAAAGCACACCAGTTTAAAATGGACTTTTTCAAGAAATATTGCCTGATGGGAACCCATCCTTGCTCAAAAGAGCTGTCAGAAGACCTGTGATTGACAGTAGTTGATTTGTATGAAGTTGGAAGAGCTCACAAACGTATCTCTAAAAACCTTGATGTTCCTTAGTCCACCGTTAGACGAGTTTACGAATGGAGGAAGTTCTGCACTGGTGCTTCTATTCCAAGGAGTAGCCATCCTGTACAGATGACCACGAGAGCACAGTGCAGGATGCTCAGTGAGGTTAAAAAGTCAGCTGAAGACTTACAGAAGTCCCTGGCACATGCCAACATGTCTGTTGACAAATCTACCACACGTCAAACATGAAACGAGAACAAGGTTCATGGGAGAACACCAGGGAGGAATCCAACGCTATCTGCAAAAATCCATTGCTGTTAAGAAACCATGACGCATGGTGGTTTGGGCGTGCAGCTGCTCAGTCCAAGACTTGAGCTCACCTTGTTTAAGACACTGAGGCGTGACCTCAAGAGATCCCAGGAATCTTGCTAGACTGGAATGCTTCAACTTGCGCTTACAGCAAACTCGGTCCTGTGAATGTTTACATGCTATTTCTTCCAATGCCAATTGGAGTCTTACACGTGTGTGTGCTGTTAGACCACGGGAAATAGTTGCACATGGCTGAGCACATACCTTCAAATATCAGACTTTTACGAAATGACCTCGGCTTTGAGCATTCTTCCAGAAAAAAAACACCTAAAATGTCAGCGTGCTGTTAGCGAGAGGCGAGTCATCAAAGTCTTCCGCTCGCTCGACGAGTTCACCTTTGGCCGTTTTTTGATGCACTTGTTTTATTAGACGAGCCCGGGGCAAACCAACACACACACGCCCATTGTTCTGCACCAACACACATCCAGCAGCTTCTATGTCTGTTGGCCACAAAGCAAGGCTGTCATTTTTGCTGCACAAGTGCTAGAACATCAGCCAGATGAGGTGTTCGTGTGAATGCACGGTTGTCTTGTCAACACACACGCAAAGGTGTGTTCTGGTGTGTGTGTGTGTGTGTGTGTCGGCAGCCCACTCACCAAACCATTGACATTGCATTGGTTTTTTGGCTTCTCAGCTTGAGACATGTCATGTCAGAGGTCTAGGTGACAGCTTTGAATCTCTATTTCCCAATCCAAATACCCTCTTCTTGTTCAATTTCTGCTCAAGATTTGTTACTGTCCTAATGTTACCATGCTTCCACGTCCACTGCTGCCTTGGGCCTTGGGCCGTGCGGACATTAGCCGAGGATGTTAACGATAAACCGACGGTCGCTTCTGCATTTGTAACAAAAGACAGCATTTACTTTTAAAGTGAAGCAGAATTGCACTTTCATATAATCACCATCTTTGTTTTGTAATGGGAGAGATCTACGTCAGCAAACATTAACCGTAGAATGGAATGGTATTGAATCATATGGTTTGTACGCTGCATGGAATCCTGTGGAATTGTTCTGTTGGGCAAGTATGTCGTTTTTGCACCACTTGCATCATAACCTGTGTCGCTAGATTCAAATCAAATTGTCTTCCACAAAGAGATTCGCTGGTCGCTGGTCGGAACAAATGACAAAGAAGCGGTTAAGGGAAATAGCTGTAAACGTTGACAGCCCTAATTCATATATATAATAATTGTTTCCCCTCATGTTACGACGTTATTGGTGTTATTTCTATGTTTTCTTGTTCAGTTCTATTTTTACAATGTGTTGCTGGCCAATTAAAATGATAAACATGTCACTCAGACTGCACTTTGGACACCCCCGTCCTATAGGGGGAAAAAGTAGTAATTAATTAGTGATAGTGTGCGTGTGCACGTCAACACACACGAGGCATATTAAGAGGCATGGCAGGCGAGCTTTGGCAAGATCCCTCACGTTTGCTGTTTGGAGGAAAAGGAGCTGCAGGAGGAAAGATGTGTGTAGGTGGGGAGTGGCAAAAAAGCACCGAAGATTGCGGTTTTTGCTTGCACTGACCCTACCTTGATATATGTCCACAAGTGGTGCAGCTAGAGTGCAATAAATACTGCATGTGGCGCAGACGTGAGGACTAATGAAAAGCAGAGAGACGGAAAAAACTCCTCTCCTCTGTTTACACGGTGCAGACCGATTGAATCAGATCCAAGACCCGCCGGTTCCAGCTGAGTGACTCTTGGCTCTTGTCTGTCTCCACCTTCATTTGCTCGTTGGACCGACGCAAGCCAAGAGATCTGCTCCCTGGGGGGTGATGAACGAGCCCCGTGATGAAGTCTCTGTGCTGGGCTCAGTCTGCTGTTTACATGGCGGCCTGAGGTCAGACGGAGGTTTCTCGCAGCCGGCTCGGCAGTCACACAAAAGGTTGTGTTTGTACATCGGGTGTGTGTCGGCGTGTCGTTGCTTTGCCAGGCTGGATGTGTGTGGCTCCTGCATTTATCCACTCGCAGATCTTATTGTTGTATTGTGCTGCACGTCACATGAGTTTCTTCTGCTTTTTGCATTTGCAGCACTTGCAGTCGGTGGAGCGGTTGCCCAGCCCTCGCTGGATGAAAGCTCTCCCTCGCAGAAGAGCGGAGACCTCCTGGGCAAGTTCAGGTGTGCATATCCGTCACGCGTAGCAAGGGTGTTGCATTAGCACAACAGGATTAGTCATAGAGAGGTGCAATTGCTATTGCATCTGTAGCGCGTTGTCACCCTTCTAGGGCAGGAAGTCAACTACGTTTTCAACTCAGTACTTGCAGTAATATGCATCATGTACTGCCACAGTGTCCGCATACAAACATAGAGTACATGTACACTGTACATGCAGGACGCATGCACGGTGAAGCCCATTTGCTGAGACATTGCGTGCTTACCTGAGAATCATTAAAATAGCTAAACAGTTGGGGGAAATCCAGAAGTGGAATTAGAGCTCTGGATGCACTGATCCACATTGTTCTTCTAGTAGGAGATAATGTCCTTGTAACACCTTGACTTACAAGCGCATGAACTTGGGCTGTTTTCTGCCCTCAACTCACTCACTCGTTCACTTCCTGTGGCGTTCTAGCGTGGACCTCTGGAGTTTTGTGCTCTTTAGTTCTCCTTTGTTTTGTGTTTTTTGTGCTTTCTTTCTGTTCTTCATCATGGATTATAAGAAAACGAGTGCTAAGGATGGCAGCGCCAAGAAGAAAAAGATCATGTCGTTATCGAAAAACATGAGCGAGGTGTGTGTGTTGTACAGTATACAATAATAATCAAACACTACTAATAAATGATAATATAATAGGTAGGCAGGTCATCGACAATCGGCACGGTTTTGAAACGGACAGAGTCGATAAAAGCTAGCAAACCAGCTGAGGGCGTCACGACCATCTCAAAACTCTGGACCTCAGTTCATGGAGAAATGGAGAGGCTGCTGTTGATTTGGCCGAAGGATAAGGAGCTTGCAGGAGATACCTCAACAGAGGCGATCATCTGCCAAAAGGCACGTGGCTTTTACGAGGACCCGGTAAAGCGAACACATCGTCGGAAGGTGCCAGTCGTGGATGCTTTGAAGAAGAGGACTGGTATCCACTGCGTTGTTTGGCATGGTGAGGCAGGAAGCTCCGAAGGGAAAGCAGCAGAAGCATTTGTGAAAACTTTCCTCGCATTATCAAGAGGAAGAAGGATAGATCCCGCAACAAGTTTTGAACTGTGACGAGGCTGGCGTATTCTGGTAGAGGACATCGTGACTGCAAGGTGAAACCTCTCCTAGTTTACCATTTGGAGACCCCCGGGGCATTCAACTCAATCAGATCATCCAAGAAAAACCTGACGTTACGTGGAGATTACATCTCTTCATCGGGTGGATTTCTTGTTTTTGCTCCTGCCGTAAAAATATCTCACGGAGAAGCATCTTCCTTTGACGCTTCTCCTCGTCCTTGATAACCTAGAAGAGGAGATTCTTGAAAAATGCACGTTTCTGGAGGTTCTATACCAGCCAAACACCACCCCTATCCTTCACCCTGTGGACCAGCAAGTGATTGCTAATTTCAAGAAGCTTTTCACAAAGCATCTCTTTCAGCGGTGCTTTGACTGCCTTGATGCAACAAACCTTACCCTTCGAGAGTTCTGGAAAGAACATTACAAGATCGTGTGTGCCCCCGGCTTCTAGAGATGGCCTGGGAGGGTGTTACGAGGAGGAAAAAACGGTGGCCAGATGTTGCCAAAAGGGACTTTGAGGGTTTTGAACCTGACTTCGAGGTGCTGGAGGAGATTGTGTGTCTTGTACGAATACCAAATGTCACTCCGACCTCCACCACTCCTACACCTCCCCTACATCTCCGTCTGCTCTTCAAGGCAACGTACACTTGTTTATTTCTTTACACTTTCTTTTATTAGGTTTTAGGATAATTTTCTTACAGACACATCACTCTTATTCAAAAGCGTACAAACGAGGAAAAGCAATTGGTGTGGTTTTTGAGGGCACCCGAACTAATTAACGGCATTTCCGTTGTTTTCCGTGAATCAAGCTACAAGCTGGGTCTGGGAACGCATGACACTCCAAAGTCAAGGTATTACTGTGTTTACATGTTCTGTATGTACTGTTTGAAAATGAGGATGGTTGTTGTATAGGAGCAATATCCGAGAACCCTCCCACATCACTGCCATCTGCTACAGACTACGACCAGGCTTATCTGTGTAAAGCTCCTTCAAAATGCAATACAATACGGATCTTACCATTTCTGCTATGGAATTCCCCAGGATTTACACAGACTTTGATGAAGACCTTCCCACGTATCCGGATGACTTCAGCGTGGCCAAGTATTCCTTCTTTCAAAAAGTAACTTGGTGACAGTTTGCGGCGTGGCTTTGCTGTGCGGTCTCCGGTAATAATGCACTGTCATGTTCTCGGCTCTGCAGGATGGCAGCGGCGCCTGCTGTGTGCTGGAGCTGCAGAGTGTCAAAGGAGCGAAAGGGCAGCAGTACCGCGTGGTGGGGTATCGGACGGACAATGTGGGGGCCAACGTAAGTCATTTTGAATCAAATGAACTGAAATATTGGACACATGTGGCTGGTGCAAACAGGAAACAGCAGAGAGGAACATGCTGGTGTTCCCGTCCACTTCAGAAGAGGCTGTGGAGGTCCACAGGACACTGACAGAGTCCCTGCAGGCTTCCGGTCTGCAGCTGAAAAACGGCACGCCCCCACAGGCCCGGGACCTAGGCTCGGCCCCCCTGCAACAGGTCAGCCACCCCCCACCTTCGACTTCAAATCAAAAGTTACCACAAACATGTAAGTCATTATAAAAACAGTAGCAGCAAATTAGCCTCCAGAGGGCACAAGTGAGACATCAAACATTATTATACCATAAAACAGCCCAAGCTTCCTCCGTGGATCAGAGGTAATACCAGCAGCATTATGGGGCAACATAAAAGTTATTGTGAGGGGACACAAACACTGCACCAAACAAAAACTTCCTGTTACCTTTCAAGGGTTCCTCGATGCTGTAATGATGTGCCTTGTCACTGTGGCTTAATCCTTTAACAAGTCATAGATGTGAACCCAGTCAAAAGAAACCCTCCTTTTTTAATGCCTTAGAAGACATTTGTATGATTCACATTTGCAGATTTCACTGAGCACCGATGAAGCTTCCTGTGATGTACTCCTTGGCTTCACAGGGATGAAGCCTAATAGCGCACTTAAGTTGCATTACGCGGCGGGCGATGCCGTGCCAGGCGCCAAGGACGCTACGACACAGTTACTCGAAAAGCCTCGGCTTGGCGGCCGCCTTGCCATTTTTCTGCGACACTTTTGCTGCCGCCGATGACGTGATTGATTCTTTCGACTGGCAGCTGCTGCTGGAGGAGAAGCTGAGCGCAGGAGTCTTGTCACACGATGTGGGCGTCTTTGTGGAGCTGCTCTGGACCGAGGCCCTGGGTTGCCTTGGCAACATCCTCCAAGTTCCTGTCCACAGACTCAGCCTCAATGACGTAAGGCCTGTACTCACCACCGTCTCACCTCTCAGGATAGATCATAGATCAATGTGTCTGTGTCTTCAATGTTCTCATCTTCTCATGTGCTTTGCGTTTGTGTGGGTTTTGTCAGGGTAGTCACATTCCCAAAACATGCATGTCATGTGAATGATATTATCCAAACCAGCGGTGTCCACAACTTTACAAGAAGTCAAAATATTAAGAGACATATTCAGGGTTCAAGCCTTTATTGTCGTTGTATGAAATTCGATGTGCAAAACAACCAAATGTGTTTTGTGGCGGTCATGGCTCCGGAAGCAGAACCGGTTGGCACTTCCATCCTCACTCCTGCTACCCTATCACTGTTGTTGTGTCCCTGGGCAAGACGCTTCACCCACCTTTGTGCTGCCCACAGTGGTGCATCCACGTTTGGCTGTAGGCATGAAATGGTCTGAAGAAAACAGAGCAGAAAAGTTACAATTTCACAGGAATCAAGTCCGAATTTTATGAGGACAAATCATGTCCTCTTAGTAGCATAGAGTAGAAATATTTAGGACATGTTTTTATTTTTTTTTAAGTTGTAATATTGTGCAAACAAAAACACAAAATAAAGTTGTCATTTTTTGAAAATAATGTTATATTATATGTCATGTTATAAAAGTTATATTACGGGAACAAAGTCAAACATGTAAATAGAAGAAATGTAGGAAGAATATTTAAGATGAAAGGTGAAATATTGACGTACAAATACAGCAAACATGTCTGCCCTGCAACTAACTGGCAACCAGTCCAGGGTGTACCCCCGCTCCCGCCTAAAGTCAGCTGGGATAGGCTCTAGCATACGCCCATGACCCTAGTGAGAATAAAAAATGGATGGATGAATGGGAACAAAGCGCCTGAAGTGAGGTTGATACTAATACATGCTTTTTCACCTATACTGTATTGCAAATCCCAGATAGACGTACTGTACGTAACTTTTGTCGTCATCGACAGATAGATGCTTTATTCAGCTCTAAGAGAAACTGAGGTTTCATGCAGCGCTCCAAAAATGTCATAATGCTCTTAATAATAATCACTTGATCACACAATCAAACAATCACAGCAAGACGAGAAGGATAAGACAATAGAATAGGAATAAAGAAATAATATGTAACTGTTCAGTTCCACTTTGTAGCGCAATAATACATCATATATTACCAATATTATATTCTATAGTCAATCATATGAATAATGCATTAGCATGATTGGGTAGAAAGCCCAGACCTGTGTGTGTTTTTATCGCTCCCTCTCTGTTGTGTTGACAAGCCGCATGGCGTGGGGGAGGAAGGATCTTCCCAGTCTGTCAGTGGAGCAGGACAGTGATGGTAATCTGCCGTTTAGAAAACATTAAAGTGTCATCATAATGTCATTTTTTGCTGGACACCCTTTAGACACCCCTGATACAAGATATCGTAGCGTTTAAGTGTCATTTGATGTATACAGGCCATCACGGGACCAGCCAAACTATGAAAACAAGTACATCCTGCTAAAGTATTTCTGGTAAAGTTCACTCAGAATGATGGCTGAAACGATGTTGTGCACGTTTGTTTAGGTGAGCAGAGCGCAGGGCTTGTTGATTCAAGCTCAGAGAAACCTGAAGGAGGGGAAGCACGCCCAGGCAGCCTCACTCCTGTCCGAATTTGACACCTTGCTGCCCCACAGGATGCCCACGATGCCCCTCAACACCAAGCTTTTCTCTCAGAAGCTGGACCTGTGTCAGGTACAAGACAGCGCCCACACACACGTGCACAAGCGTCTGGAGAGTTGGGCGTTTTTCCGCCCGAACAGATCCGTTGTAACGATTACTGACGCCGTGTCAGTAACAAGCGCACACAAAAAGGCTTTTTGTTTTGCTCCAAATTTTGTCAAAAATTGCTCTGTAAAATACCCTCAAGCTTATTTTTGTTGCTGCGTTTGAGCATTTGAAAGGCGGACAGCTTTCACGTGGCAAAGACTATGCTTGTTTTGCTGCCTGTCTAGTGATTCACGTGTAGTTGTGACATTGATCCGATTCAGCTCCAAATAGCAGGAGGGAAGATGCTTTTGTTTGCTGCCTCCTCCATCATTAAGCCACGGATAGAGAGTCACATTAGACCTGGCGCTAAAGCCAGTGCAACACAAGAGGCTGATGGGCTGCCCAAGAAGTTAATGTGGGGTTGCCATGGCAACAGCAGATGCTGCTCTCGCTGTGGCAGGCTTGTTCAAACATTTACTGAGAACTCAAACAATTTTCATGTGTTTCATTTTGTAAACAGGCTGAAATGAATGCAACGTGAATAAGCTCTTTTATGTTTACTGATTAGTTTTTTTTTATTCCCTTATTTTTCATTGTGGAACTGCTACTGTGCTACACACTTTTTTGCATATCTGATTTCATCTTATGTAAATATTATGCAAATGCCATGACTTTAAAGGCACAAATCTTGAACATTACATTTTTTTTATTTACAGTTCACATTTTTTCTCTTTATTTAATAGTAAATTTCGAACGTGCCACAACCAACTTAAAATGGGCTGCTGTTGGTTCCCCGGGCTGCACTTTGTGACATGTCTGTGTAGCGTCCAAATAATTAGGACTTTTTTTTTGTTTAGGTCAAATTCCAACCCAATCTCACTTTATTGGTAACGCACTTTGAAGCAACCACAGTGGAGCAATAGTCGTTTTATTTTGATCACATATATGTCTACACTGGGATGCATCGCCTACTGTGTCACAGTTGGCACTCCACATGTCCAAAAAGGAGTAGGACGAAGTAAAGCTTATCTAATCCTATCCTTACTCCGTTTCAGTCTCTAATACATTTATTGACTTCCTATTCCTCGCCAGTTCCGAAACATCAGAAAATGATAAAACAATGTGTCCCAATAAAGTCAAGCCTGTAAATCAGTAGGAATAAACTGAATGTGTAACACTCATAAACAACAAACACAAACATTGTTGAATGATGAGTAATAACATAAAGAGTAAGTGCTGCATTATGCACATATTTCCCTGCGGTTGAGGATTCTTCTTCCTTGTACTCAGTAAACATCAACTGCTTGTACAGTTCCTTGAAATGGCTTATTTTAGTATGTTGTTAGAGTTCCTTACACAATCCGTTCCATAATTGGATTCCACACACAGATATGCTGTTGCCATGTTGTTTGGTTTAGAGACAGTGCCGCTTAGGAAAAGACAGGAGGCAGAGCTGGAGGTAGCAGTGATTGGGTGTGACCAGGATGGACAGGATCAGAAATGAGCACATCAGAAGGACAGCACATGTTAGAGGTTTCGGAGATAAAGTCAGAGAGGCCAGACTGAGATGGTTCGGACAAGTCCAGAGGAGAGAGAGTGAATATGTTGGTAGAAGAATGCTGAGTTTTGAATTGCCAGGCAGGAGGCCTAGAGGAAGAGCAAAGAGGAGGTTTATGGATGTAGTGAAAGAGGACATGAAGGTAGTTGGGGCAAGAGAAGAGAACACAGAAGACGGGGTTAGATGGAGGTAATTGATTCACTGTAGTGACCCCTGGGGTACGCTACAGTGGTATGTAAAAGTTTGGGCACCCCTGATCTTTTTCAAGAGCTTCCTTTACAAATCATTAGTTGTTTGGGTCAGCAATTTAAGGGAAATATACTGTATAGCAGACAACAGTGAAATAAAGCTTTTAGGACTTAACGAAAGTGTACAAATATTTTTTAAACAAAAATATGTAGGGGCATACGTTCAGGCATCCCAACGGGAAAACGACAGCAATATTTAGTGGATCCTCCTTTTGCAGAAATAACAGCCTCTAAATACTTCCAATGGGGGTGTGGATTGTGGTTGACCATTCTTCTTTACAAACTGTCAGTTTTGATGGTTCCCCAGCCCGCTTGAAATCACACCCCAGATTTTCAATCATATTCAGGTCTGGGGACTGAGATTCCGTCCCGGAATGTTGTACTTGTTCTTCTGCATGAATGCCTTGCTTGGATGTGAGCAGCGTTTAGGGTTGTTGTCTTGTTGAAGTATCCATCCTCGGCGCAACTACAACTTTCTCACTGGTTCTTGAAAATTGTTGGCAAGAATCTGCTGATACTGATTGGAATCACTTCCACCTTCAATTTGAACAAGATTACCAGTACCTGTACTGGCCGTACAGGCCCACAGCATGATGGAGCCCCCACCACACTTTACTGTGGATTGCTTTGTGTTTGTCTTGGAATGCTGTGTTCTTCATTTACCGTGCACCGCTCTTTGTTACGTCCAAATAACTCTTCTACTTTCATCAGTCCACAGCTCCTTGTTCCAAAATAAATCCGGCTTGTGCAAATGGGCTTGAGCATACCTCAAGCGACTGCGTTTGTGGCATGTAACGGCTTCTTCCTCGTACAGCATTCCTTATTGGGTCAAAGTGTGCTGAATAGTTGACCGATGCACAGCGACACCATCTGCAGCAAGATCATGTTGCAGGTCTTTGGGTTGAGTTTGACTGTACTCAGCATCCTTCGCCTCTGCTTGTCTGAGGTTTGTCTTGGCCTGCCACTGTGGGACTTAACCAGAACTGTGATTGTGGTCTTTATTACCTCACTATGTTCCTCCCAGTGGAATCTGACAGCTGTGCTATCTGAGGTAGCTTTTTGTATCCTTCCCCCAAACCATATGTTTGATTTCAGGTCATTTGTCAGTTGTTTTGAGGCTCTCATGTTGCCACACTTCGGACTGACTGGCATGACCTGTGTATGTAGGTCAAGGGTCAATGAGCTTACCAAACACATTTTGTGTTCCAATAATTAGTGCTAAACTACACCAAGGGTGCCCACGTGTTTGCACCTGCCTAATTTTGTTTAAATAATTATTGCACACTTTCTGTAAATCCTAAACACTTCATTTCACTCCTCAAATATGACTGTGTTTGTCTGCTATATGATTTATTTGACTGAAATTGCTGACCAAACAACTCATCATTTATAAAGCAAAATGATGGCCAAAGGGTCGCATACCTCTTTAAAGGTATGTTTAAGGTTGCAGACGTACGTTATATTCTTCCAGCTTTACATTGGCAGGGCTGGTATGAGGAAGCACGATAAGTTCATCATGCTTCAGAAAGGCACCATCACCATGTTCCTGTGCAGCTCTCATTTTAAACACAATGAGCCCGTTCTGTACAGAATAATTAATAAAAGATATAATAAATGCAAGGCACAGAAAACCACAAAAGGCAAAAAGCTACATCCAAAAACCTGGAAAATAAAATGAAGATAAATAAAAATGTGGGTCAAAGTAACAGCAAACATAAAACACAATAAAAACAGATATATTTCAATGAAGAAAATGACTAATTTACTACAACTGTAGGCGGGAAAAGATACTAGCCTATACATCCTAACAAGTACCCGAATGGTGCCTTTAATGTTAATTCCATTGCCATTTTGTCAAGTTGCTGAGGAAATTGATTGGCCCACTTGCCTGTTGCAATGGAAATGTCAGACACGCATTTCCTCCTTGACCAGTTAATTCGAGACATCCTGAACGTGAGCGAGATGACTCTGACAAGCCCCACCCCTTCCAGCATGGGAAAGTTCCGCGCCCTGCGGTGCAGCATCGAGCCGGTGGACCCCGGTGGCCCAGAGTCTCACGCTGTGGCGTCTCTGCTGCGGGACAGGTAAGCCTTTCTTTCACCTGCGTGTTGTGTGTGTTCAGAATGAGCGAACAGCTGCGTACTGCGATGAGCAATCAGTGTGGCGACTTCCTTTCCACAAGCTGTGCTTATGAAGCCTTGTCTGAGAAGCTCAGTAGAAGGTTCGTGCAAGTCTCTGGACTCATGCGCCGCAGTTCTAATCCGCACGATGAAGCCTTTCAGCCACGGGTCTCACCCAGGCTTGAGTGATCCCGAGTGGGCTCATAAATACCTTGTTTTTCATCCGTAACTGTCAACATGCATTCTTTTTGCCTCTTTTTGCTTTTTCTCCAGCGCCGTGCAGATCCATCAGGTGCTTCGAATTAGCAGAGCCGTGGAGCTTCAGACTTTCAAAGGCCAGCTCGGCAACGTCAAGTCCCTCCTCCACTCTTCCAGTGCCAGCAACTTTGTCGGAATTCTGTCGCGGTGAGCCTGAGCAGATGCCAATGTGTGGGTCTTAGGGGGATGCACATGTGCCGAAACCCGTTCTGTAGCTCTTGACAGGGAAGAAGACCACATTAGTCACTTCATCGTGCACTTTGCTGTTAGGAAGTAAAACCATGTGACTTCCTCCAGCAAACAAACAAAGACTGCCACTGATAATGACAGAAATAATACAGTAATTCCTTAATACGTGTCCTTCTCATTCCCTGGCTTGTCTCTGTTATGGCTTTTCAAAAAGATATTCATTCAAAAATGATTGGTGTTTTGTGGTTAGTCCAAAAATGAAGCATTAGTGTAAAAATAGCCAAATAAATTGAAATAAGGCATTCAGTTATGTAGTATTATACGCTGGTCACTAGGTGTCAGTAATTTTATATTAATGAGACAATAGCCACAAAAATAACTCTCCCACAGCTAACGTGTGATTGTGTATGAACCTATTTGGTGCCGGTGAACCAGGGAGCACAGATTTGAAATCTGAAATCTAGACAAAAACAACAAACGTGGCACTGAATTATTCCGTGGAGGTCCAAATTTATTGTGGTGGGTCGCCAGAAATAAGAGTGACATCTCTTGGGGATGCAGTGCAGCAATATGCTATATAATAGCAATTATGCTTGAAATCATTACCAACTGAAACTGCAATTGACTGGCGACCGGTCCGAGGTGTACCCACGTCTTCTCCAAAAAGACAGCTGAGATAGGCCGAAAAGAAAGAAAATTAAAACGGACTCATTATCTTTGCCAAGGCAGCATTTTCCATGCTATTCTTTACAATAATAATAATAATAACAGGCCGGTAACATCACAGGCAGGAGAAAAAAGGAACTTAATGTGCTGACCCGCATGGTACAGGTAATCTCTCTCCTCATATTGAAATTATTGGCTATCTGTACTATCAGATTTATCACTATGATGTCATAATTCCCTGATATTATCAGTCCAATAATCATTTTATATTAACAATAAATCATACATAATAATAGGCGTTGCCATTAGGGGATAAGTGTGTGGAGAATATACAAGAAAGAAAAGTGAACATCAGAAATGCAAGACATAAAATGATGAATGTTACCATTCTGAAGTCATATCTGGATATGCACCTACTAGTCCCAAAAGGAATGGATCAGTGTTGGTGCCCTTTGTGTAGTGATAAATGCACTGCAGTAGATTTCTATGTTGAAGGCAACAATGTCTTCTCAGGGGTCTGCTGCTACCTTGTGTTGGAGTGGAGCACCACGGCATTGACAGAACAGATGCTGGCAGCCTTGGAAGTGGTATATACTTCAGCGATAGCATGAGGTCAGAGGAATACCTCACATTTTCTTCTTGAAGGTGGACATCATCACAAAGCTTTGCGTCCTCCTATGTCCTGCAGCACGTGCCTCAAGTACTCCAAGCCCAGCGCCACAGACGGCTCTCGGCTGCTCATGGTGTGCGACGTGGCCCTGGGGGATTGCCTGGAGCTCCGCCGGAAAGACCCCACACTAACTCGTGCCCCCGAGGGACACGACAGTGTGCACGCCGTCCGCAGCACTCCCTCCGTCCAGTCCGAGTTTGAGGTAGGCTGAGGGAGTGTGCCAGTGTGACTAAATTGTTTAGTTAGCATATGTTCCGCAGCTGGATGTGAAGTGTCTGTCAACCTATGGATGTATGGACAGAATAACCAATCCTTAATAATTAATCCATTGTGCAAAATGGATTGTTGAAACAATGTAAGAAAAATGGAGCACAATATTGCACAGGTGTTGTTGATTCCCTTCCATTGGTGAGATTTACCTCTCCGCGAAAAAGTGACACAATAACTGAAAGTTTGTTAACGTCAAACCAAAATTAGGTTTTTCTGAGATCATTTTCTACAATGCACAAAAGGAGTGGAAGGTCCTTCCCAGAGCAATAGAGACTAGTGTCGTCAGCAAAAAGAATACAGCTCATTTCCTCCATTACCTCACAGACATTATTAATATACGTAATAAATCATTTGGGCCGCAAGACAGAGCCCGGTGGGACGCCTTCTTTTGGCGGAGTTCACATTATCAATATGAACAAACTGGGCAGGGCAACAAACAGGGCAACTCCTCCGATACCATATTTTTTCATTTGATTTAAAAGTCATGTATGGTCAACGGTATCAAAGGCCTTGCTTGAATCAATAAAAACACTTGCTGTATATTCCTTTTTGTCCATGGCTGTTGATATTTTCTCCACCAGCTCCATAACAGCCATTGAAGTAGACCTTTTGGATCCAAAGCCATATTGATGATCACTGAGTGGATTGCACTTACTGGTAAATTTATCAAGACAAATTACGAAGAGTTTCTCTCAAGTTTTAGAACATTGTGGTAGGAGAGATATAGGTGTGTAGTTGGTGAACAGATGTCTATCGCCACTTTTAAAGATGGCAATTACTTTTGCTATTTTCATTTTGCATGGGAAGATTCCTGTTAAAAACCATTGGTTACAGATGTATGCCAGTGGTCCGGCAATACCATCATCAAAAATGTTCCTTTGAACTGGCCAAGGGGGTTTGCAGCCCTTACCAGTAACACCTTTGCTTGTTCCAGAGAGGATGGCTGGAGTTGTACGTACACCTTACACTTTCTCCTCCATGTAGCTCTGATCTTGCCGTTCCTTCCCAGGATGTCCTCTTCCATGTGAGCATTGCTCACTATTTTCTTTGGAGGCATTTCCAACTTTTCTCCTTGCTAGTTGTTGGTAACTTTAGTTTGGATTTGAAGTTACAAGTACAGTGATACAGGGCGCCACCATCTTGGTTCCTTCCCCTCCCTTCCCGAATGCCCCAGAATACAAAAATACCTCTCTTTTTGTTTTGCTTCGATTACAAAAATTAATTTGCTTTACCAAAGTTTGTCGATCTTACCAAAATTTGTTTTTTTCTGAATTTTCTGGATTTACCGTATTTTAAGGCGCATGCTAAAACATACGGTATACAAAAAAGGCATCGGAAGCAAAAGAGTGAGTTGAGTTGAACTTTATTCTGTTTTTTATCCTTCTTCTCCCACAAATCCATCTTCTGCATCTGGCATGAACAGCTGGTGCAATTCCAGCACCATGTATGTATCTCCAACTCACAAACACATCTCTAGTCCGCTCGTTTCCTCAATGTGACTAGACAAGCGCGAGAAAATCACCTCTTTATTACGCATGCATGCGTGGTCTACATAAACATAAACACAAGGAAAACAGTATGTGGATATTCTTATCACTCTCTAACATAACTCTGACTGCAGAAGTCCAATTTTCTGCATTTAAGTATGCTTGGAAATCCCAGAAAATACATCCACTCGCGCCTTTGAACGCAGCGCTTTATGGCTCATAATGAGAGCGGTTAAAGTGTGATTCTGCTGGTATTAAAGTGACTGCAAGAAACAAGACAAGTGAGTAGCAGACCCTGTTTAGCTGGCCTTGAAAGTTGAAAACCCATGCTATTCTCCGATCTAGAGACAATATCTAGTCAAGAAAAAGTTTATTGGCCTACTGCCGCTGTGGCACGCGTGTACACGCTCAAGCATCTTGTGAGTGTTTGACTTTTTATGTCAGTGCTTGTGTTTTCCCCAGTTTGGGTCAAGGAAAGATGGTCGGGACAGCTCTCACTCTCAAACTTCAGTTTAACTGTCTTCCGAATGTGCCGAATGTAGCGGGTCGTAACAGGACTTTTACTTGTATGGTACTTTTTTCCTTTTAGGGTATTGGAAGCACTTTGACACTGTTACCACATTTAAATACTGATGACGAAGCAACTGGGGGAGGAGGGGACAGACCAACAACCTTCAGGTTGGGAGATGACTACTCCACCACCTGAGTCATGCCATCCCATAACCTTCGAAATACTATAACTAAGTATACTATACCAAATTGTTCTGAACTGGGTTACAAGCTACCTTGCAAACAGGAAGCTGGGAGAATATGCATCTACAAATTTAGACATGTTATTTGGCGTACCACAAGGGTCAATTTTGGGACCAAAATGATTGAACCTGTACATTACCAACATCTGCAAAGTGACAAAACACCTAAAGCTAGTACTATCTGCAGATGATAGCAGCGCGGAGAAAACACACAAGCGCTAAAAGGAAATGTTTCAGATGAAAGGATTAGTCTAAACAAATGGGTGGACAAAAACAGATTATCCTTGAATGTAAGTCCAACGAAAATGATGCTATTTGGTAATAGCAGAAGAGATACTTGTAAGGAAATTCAAATTCCACACTGGCTCAAATCAAATTTGTCCTGGATCAAAAATCACTCTATTGTTCTCTGGTGTTACCAAATCCAATTTATTGTGCGGAGATATGGGAAATAACTACAAAGTACACTTCACTCGCTTGATGTACTGCAAAAAAGGTCAATTAGGATCATCCATAACACGGCATACAGAGAACACACAAATCCACTGTTTCAAAAATCACAATGATTCAAATTTGCCGATCTGCTAAACCTTCAAAGCACTAAAATGATGCATAAAGCAAACAACAAGCAGTTAGCAAAGAATGTCATGCAATATTTCTCAACAAGAAGGAGAAATAGGATTTTAGGAATAAAGTCAACTTAAAACACAAACATGCAAGAACAACACTAAAAACTTTCAGTACTTGGGTATGTGGAGCCCAAACTGTGGAACGGATGAGGTAAAGAAGTAAACGTTGTTTTACTTCTTTACCTTTGCAATGAAACATTACAAACAGCTGATGTTTACAAAATACAAGGAAATATTGTGTACATCCAAGGCCGTATTGCTTCATTCCTTGGAGAGTGCATGTTCTGTCTGTTGACGGTCAATGCTACGTAGCATTTAGCTTCCAGCTCAGCAGCTTGGTCTGAATGAACATGGGAGGTGCAACTTAACGTTTTTTCACTCAGTAAGGCAGCTTCAGATCTTCATTGTCAGAAGTTGACAAAATGCATATGAAGGATGCGTTGTTTGATGCGTTGCGTATCCTGAACCCAGAGCACTGTATGCAATGGTTCACTGCAGACAGGCATTGTTGCATCACTACTACGAGACAAGACAATGCATGAGACGGGATTTTAAGAAAGGTACAATGAAAGCTATGGCTGGACAAACAAATTTTTTTTTAATAGAATAAAAAAACAAAGCTTGTGTGTTTTGAAATGTATATTGGTCCACAAATTGATGCGTAAAGATATTATTTGCAACATATGTGAGACAAATAAGCCACTATTATGATAACTAATAATGATAATAATACAGTTTACTGTTTTTCTCTTGTCTACTTGTGTTTGTCTATTTAGGGGCTTGTCTATTCAGGGCTGTCCGTTGATAGTTATAATTCAAAAAATATCCATCCATCCATCCATTTTCCACCGCTTATCCGGGTCCGGGTCGCGGGGGCAGCAGCTTCAGTAGGGAAGTCCAGACTTCCCGGTCCCCAGCGACCTCTTCCAGCTCCATCGGGAGGACACCAAGGCGTTCCCAGGCCAGCTGTGAGACATAGTCCCTCCAGCGTGTCCTAGGTCTTCCCGGGGGCCTTCTGCCGACTGGGCATGCCCGAAACACCTCACCAGGGAGGCGCCCGGGAGGCATCCGGACTAGATGCCCGAGCCACCTCAACTGGCTCCTCTCGATGTGAAGGAGCAGCGGCTCTACTCTGAGCTCCTCCCGGATGGCCGAGCTCCTCACCCTATCTCTTAGGGTGAGTCCAGCCACCCTACGAAGGAAACTCATTTCCGCCGCTTGTATCCGCGATCTCATTCTTTCGGTCATGACCCATAACTCATGACCATAGGTGAGGGTGGGAACGTAGATCGATCGGTAAACAGAGAGCTTTGCCTTCCGGCTCAGCTCTCTCTTCACCACGACGGTCCGGTACAGCGACCGCATTACTGCAGATGCTGCACCGATCCGTCTGTCGATCTCACGCTCCAACCTTCCCTCACTCGTGAACAAGAACCCGAGATACTTGAACTCCTCCACCTGAGGCAAGACCTCACTCCCAACCCGGAGGGTACAGTCCACCCGTTTCCGACTGAGAACCATGGCCTCGGATTTGGAGGTGCTGAGTCTCATCCCAGAAGCTTCACACTCAGCTGCAAACCGCTCCAGTAAACGCTGAAGGTCACAGCCTGATGAGGCCATAAGGACCACATCGTCTGCAAATAGCAGAGACGAGATCCTAAGGTCACCAAGCTGGACTCCCTCAACACCTTGACTGCGCCTAGAAATTCTGTCCATGAAGATTATGAACAGAATCGGTGACAAAGGGCAGCCTTGGCGGAGGCCAACGTTCACCGGAAACAAGCTCGACTTACTGCTGGCAATGCGAACCAGGCTCCTGCTTCGATTGTACAAGGACCGAATGGCACGTAGAAGCGGACCATCAATCCCGTACTCCCGGAGCACCCCCCACAGGACACCACGAGGGACACGGTCGAATGCCTTTTCCAGGTCTACAAAGCACATGTAGACTGGTTGGGCAAACTCCCACATACCCTCGAGTACCCTTGCAAGGGTGTAGAGCTGGTCCAGTGTTCCGCGACCGGGACGAAAACCACATTGCAGCTCCTCTAACCGAGGTTCGACTAACGGTCGTACCCTTCTCTCCAGCACCCTGGAGTAGACTTTCCCAGGAAGGCTGAGGAGTGTGATCCCCCTATAGTTGGAACACACCCTCCGGTCACCCTTTTTAAAAATGGGGACCACCACCCCGGTCTGCCAGTCCAGAGGTACTGTTCCTGACTTCCATGCAATGTTGTAGAGGCGTGTCAACCAACACAGTCCTCCAACATCCAGAGCCTTGAGAAATTCTGAGCGGAACTCGTCTACCCCCGGAGCCTTGCCACTGGGGAGTGATTTGACTACCCCAATTACCTCAGCCACGGTGATAGAACTGTCCACGTACGTATCCTCAGACTCTGCTTCCTCTATGGAAGGCATGTCAGTGGGATTGAGAAGGGCCTCGAAGTATTCCTTCCACCGACCAACTATATCCACAGTCGTGGTCAGCAAGCCCCCGTCCGCACTGTAAACAGTGTGAACTGGGGGCTGCTTCCCCTTTCTGAGGTGTCGGACGGTTTGCCAGAACCTCTTCGAGGCCGACCGAAAGTCGTGCTCCATAGCCTCACCGAACTCCTCCCACACCCGAGTTTTTGCCTCGACCACCGCCGAAGCCGCGTGCCGCTTGGCCTGCCGGTACCTGTCAGCTGCTTCGGGAGTCCCGCAAGCCATCCATGCTCGATAGGACTCCTTTTTCAGCTTGACGGCAGCCCTAACCCCCGGTGTCCACCATCGGGTTCGGGGCTTGCCACCACGACTGGCACCGACCACCTTGCGGCCGCAACCACAACTGGCTGCCTCAGCAATAGAGGCACGGAATACGGCCCATTCGGACTCAATATCCCGGTCCTCCCTCGAAATGCAGGCGAAGCTCTGCCGGAGATGAGAGTTGAAGACTCGACGAACGGGAGATTCTGCCAGACGTTCCCAGCACACCCTCACTACGCGTTTGGGTCTGCCAGGTCTGTCCGGCATCCTTCCCCGCCATCTAATCCAACTCATCACCAGGTGGTGGTCAGTTGACAGCTCAGCCCCTCTCTTCACCCGCGTGTCCAGAACATACGGACGCAGGTCTGATGATACGACCACAAAGTCGATCATAGACCTGCGACCTAGGGTGTCCTGGTGCCAAGTGCACTTATGGGCATCCTTATGTTCGAACATGGTGTTCGTTATGGACAAACTGTAATTCGCACAGAAGTCCAGCAACAACACACCGCACGGGTTCAGGTCAGGGAGGCCGTTCCTCCCAACCACGCCCCTCCAAGTCACACTGTCATTGCCCACATGGGCGTTGAAGTCTCCCAGTAGAACTATGGAGTCACCAGCTGGGGTGCTCTCCAGCACCCCTCTGATAGACTCCAAGAAGGCTGGGTACTCTGAACTGCCGTTCGGCGCATAGGCACAAACCACAGTCAGGACCCTTTCCCCAGCCCTAAGGCGTAGGGAAGTGACCCTCTCGTTTACTGGGGATGACTCCAACACAGAGGCACCAAGCCGGGGGGCTAACAATAAGCCCACACCAGCTCGCCGCCTCTCCCCAGCGGCAACTCCAGAGAAGAACAAGGTCCAGCCCCTCTCAAGGAGTTTGGTTCCAGAGCCTAAACTGTGGGTTGAGGTGAGTCCGACTATATCTAGTCGGAATCTCTCCGCCTCTTCCACAAGCTCGGGCTCCTTCCCCACCAGAGAAGTGACATTCCATGTCCCAAGAACCAGATTTGGTCGCCGAAGCCCAGGTCGCCCGGACACCCGCCCTCGACCACTGCCCAAATCACACAGCACCGGACCCTTATGCTTGCCCCTGCAGGTGGTGGGTCTGCGGGGGGGAGTTCCCGTGCGGCTTCTTCGGGCTAGGCCCGGCCAGGTCCCACGGGTGAAGACCTGACCACCAGGCGCTCGCCTGCGAGCCCCTCCCCCAGGCCTGGCTCCAGGGTGAGGCCTCGGTATCCCACGTCCGGTGCGGTCACTCCTAATGTTTCTCTTTATATGGGTCTTCTGAATCACTCTTAGTCTGGCTCGTCACCTAGAACCTGTTTGCCTTGGGAGACCCTACCAGGGGCATAAAGCCCCCGACAACATAGCTCCTAGGATCACTCGGGCACTCAAACCCCTCCACCGCGGTAAGGTGGTGATTCATGGAGGGGTCAAAAAATATTAATAATAATTATATATATATATATATATATATATACTGTATATTTAAAGCTTCAATATCTAGCACCTTCAGCTTCTCTCCAGAACTTGAATAAACACAGATAATATCCTTGTCTAGCTCCAGTTAGCACAAGGCGTAGTTCAAATATTGCTGCAGCATTTCATATGCCATCTTTTCACGCCCCAGGATGATGAGTACGTGGTGTACAGGCCTGAGCAGGTCCAGCTGAGATATGTGGTCCGCTTCAGCGTGGATGGAGATCAAGTAAAGGGGTTCAATCCCACTATCGACAACTCACCTGAGACTTGCCTGCTCCCAACCGTCGTCTCAGGTGAGCTCAGCTCATGCATGCTGCTATTAATATTATTTATTTCCTATTTCTCTGTGGTAATGGTGTCAGCACTAGGTCGCCTTAAAGTGTCTTGCCTTTAAATATCATCTCATCCAATGCTGTGGAAGATGAATGACAAAAATGAGAATAACCTCAGGGGGCTGTGTGCACAAAGGCTGCTATTGTACCATCCCTCCTAATTGCCACTTAAAGTTCCTTGCAATGAGTTTCCTCACAGGATCAGTTGGCAAAGTAGCTGAGCACAACTTTTAGCAACAACTCCTGCAACTAATAGAAGACTTAATGGACCATCCTGCTGGACCCACCCCCACCCCCCCACCCGCCCCCGGCAGCCGAGTGTCACGAGTGGCATGGAAAGTATTTGTCATTACAAAGGAGTGCAACAGATTGAAATTGCTCCTTTTTTAAGCCCACAAATTGGATCTTTTAGACAAAGCGGAGGCGCTATTTGAATATGTGCTTGGAACACTCTGGAGGGGAGCTAATGACACCTGTAGTGATGCATTCTCTGTCTGTGTGTGTGTGTGCGCGTGTGTGTGTGAGAAGAGGGGCTTGGTTCTCATGTTGGGATAGAAAACATGCCCAACCCACTGGAAGACGTGACTGCAGGCCTGCTGGACAACTCAGGGCAGCAGCTTCCCCTGCAGGCCGTCCATGTGAAGTGCAAACTGGTGGATCTGCTCTCCCAGGTGGGGCGTGTGGTTTGTAAACGTCATATAACCTCAAGTGCAACCAGAAAGTCATCGCTTATGCGTGGGCTCAATCCACTTGCAGGTGATTCTCTTCCAAAAGTACACCAATCACAGCAAGGCGCCCATCGAGGCAAAGTATGTCTTCCCATTGGACGACTCAGCAGCGGTGTGTGCTTTTGAAGCCTTCATCAATGGGAAGCATGTGGTAGCACAGGTACATATCCAAACACGCCAGCGGTAGGATAGCACACGGAGCACTGAATTAGAGGTGCTGACCTGGAGGGTATTCTGCAAAGTGAGTTTAGTGGGTTAGCAAACTGTTGCCTTAACTGTTGTGCTTTTAAAGCAGTGGCGTCTCTGTGCTAACTTGGGCTAAACTCATAACATTGTATGGAGCCAAAAATCTCCACATATTTTTAGAAAACTAGGTGGCAGAAAAAGTTATGTTATATACAGGATATATAATAAATGACGGCATGGGCAGCAATCGTTCTTATTTTTTGGGGCAAAGCGATAAGAGGTGGCAAAAAGCCCAAGAAAAACGAAACCCCTTTGAAATGAGAAACGCTGACTTCCTATTGCCGGGGTGACTTTTCAAGCATTTCAAGCTGCATGTCCTTGGCTATCAGGTGAAGGAGAAAGAGCAGGCTCGCAGGGAGTACAAGCAGGCCATTGAGAAGGGTCACGGAGCCTACCTCATGGACCAGGACGCTCCCGTACGCACACACCACCACACACGAGCAGTAAATACAGAAAAGCACAGTCACACCTCACCTCCAATATGGTCTCCTCCATCCCTCGCAGGACCTCTTCACCATCAGCGTAGGAAACCTGCCGGCGGGCGCCACTGTGCTCATTAAAGTGACCTTTGTGTCCGAGCTCATCGTCAAGGACGGCGCTGTTCTCTTCTCCCTGCCCGGGAGTGTCGCGCCGTGGCGGGGAAGTGCAGCGCTCAATCAGACCACGCAGGTAAAGTCTTTGAAAGGGAATGCATGCTTTTTGTCATTCCATTTGCCCAAATAAAGCATCACATGATGGCTTTCTGCACCCTCACCAGGTGACCATGGACACAGTGTGTGTATCTGATGACTCAACAAGCACAAGGTTTCTGATTCCACATGAAGAATATTTATCCATAAATGCATTTTTCATGAATTCAGGTTGGCTTTCAAATGTGGCTTTTTAGTACCCCCTGCTGTTTGGACCAGAAAATGAGTGATGGCTGCTGTTGCTGGGCCTCTTCAAATGTGTTGACATGTAAACATGCTGATGTTGTTTGTTCCTCTCAGAGAGTTCAGCCTGGACATGTCCATTGAGATGCCCAATGAGATCAGCAGCCTGTCTTGCGTCACGCACCAAATCAAGATGAAGGTCCTTTGTCCGTTTACCTTATAGGAACAAATCCTCGGGTTTCTGTTCTAGGAGCTAATTGTGATGCCACGCTTGTCATTCATCTTCATCTTGATGGCTCTTTGGGCCATGTGATGCTAACATTTAAAAGTGTGTGTGATCTTGCAGAGGACCGACTGCAAGGCGGTGGTGAGCGTGCTGCCGGGGCAAGCCATGGGTCCGGACGGCTTCCAGCTGTCACTCACTCTGTCTGAGGTCCATCTGCCCAGGATGTGGGTGGAGAAACACCCTGACAAGGACAGCCAGGTCTGCCAGTGCTGGCTTTCTGCACAAAGCGTGTGTGTAGCATCTCCTTTCTTTTTCTTTCCTCTTTTTGATGTAACCCTCTCGCACTCCACCCCCGCAGGCTTGCATGCTTGTTTTCTACCCAAACTTTGACGTCAAACCCAACTCCACATCTGATGAGGCTGTCATTTTGCTGGACACGTCTGAGTCCATGCGGGGAGAACCCTTACGCTGGTCCCGGGTGATCGCACTGCACATCATCAAAACCCTGCAGCTGAACTTCAAAGTCAACATCGTCTTGTTTAACAGTGGTCAGTACTTGTTCATGACATGGCTGTCATGTCAAGGAAACAGCAGAACCCCCTAAACGTCAGTCCCTATCATTGAAAGAGTCTGCTCCAAAGAGCAGCTGTTCTTTTATTGACGGCGGCACATTCGAACAAATTCCATTGAGCAGGAAAGAAAAACAATGACAGCCACTAGTTTTACAATCAACACTACAGTCAGCGTGTTGCAACAGTGCTAATGTTTACGGGGATAACCCAATACCTTCAGGAAAAATAACTTCGTATTACTACATTTAAGAAATGAACTAAACTAGGAGTAAAGTTGTCATTTTTGGCTAGGTGTGGTGGGTTGTTTTGTGTATTCTTTGCTTTTTAATGATATTGTTGTCTTGTCAGGTTACACGCAAGCTTTCCTGACCGCACAGTCACTCCTCCAAGCTGGACAGGAAGCAGAGAAGTTCATCCACGTCAGTTCTAACTAATGATGAGCTTGTTTACGTGCAACCGAACTGGGATGTCGCCATTCATTGGTGTTAAGTGGTAGCGCATTTTCCCGACTATACAGTCACTCTGGACTATAAATTGCGTCAGTCAAGAAAGACGTTATAAAGAAGACAAAATCATATGTAGGTTGCACTGGTGACGTTAATTTCTAGAAATGTGTTTCACCAAATTCCGGACCAAGGACAGACATTTAATGTGGAAAGGCAAGTTGGACTGCACACTGACACTGAGAGCAGCAGGTTGGCTAGGTTTTTCAGCTGCACAATAGCATGAGGAACATATCTGGGAAGCTGAATAGGCCAAATCAACATAACAAGCCAGCAAGTTCAACAAGCAAGTTAGCACAAAGTTCATCAAGCTTCCGATCTCATTCCTCATCTCTCATTCCATTTAGTTAGCCCAGAGTGCCCTCTCATGGCTGTCGAGGGTCATGGTCACTCCATGGTTCATGACCGTCAGAATACATTACCATTTACAATCATGTTGAATTTTATATAAAGGTACAGTATGTACTGCATATACACACTCATGTTCAAAATACTAGCAGTCCAGTGCGACTAACTAGATGAAGTACTCTTATTGGTATATTTTTACTGCTACATGGCAAACAAGTTACCAGTAGGTGCAGTAGATTCTCAGAAAACAAGCATTCATGACATGCACGCTCTTAAGGCTATGCAATTGGCCAGTTAGTTGAAAGGGGTGTTCAAAAAATAGCAGCGTCTGCCGTTGGCTTTACAAACTCAAAAATATTTTTTGTTTGCAGGATTTGTCAATTCTGTGAGTGACTAAAGTAATATTTAGTTTTTTATAAGTGCTGTGTGGCATGGACTCTACCAACTCAGCTGTTATTCCACTCCAACATTCTATAACAACATTCCACAATTCATCAACATTTCTTGCTTTTGCTTCACAAACAGCATTTGTGTTTGTTTCCTAGTGTGTTTGGGGTGATGGCCTTGTTGATTTCAAGGGCATGTCCTCTTCAGCATAAGACAACATGACCTCTTCAAGTATTTGAACTGATGCAAACGGATCCATGATCCCTGCTATGGGATAAATAGTAGGAGAAACTTGCCCATATCATGATGCTTCACTGTCTTCACTGTGGACTGTGGCTTCTATTCAGTCTCACAAACCGTCTGCGGCCCTTGGACCCAAAAAGCAGAATTTTACTCTCCTCAGCTCACAAAGTGTTCCTCCATTTCTCTTTAGGCCAGTTGATGTGCTCTTTGGCAAATTGTAACTTCTTCTGCACATGCCTTTTTTTAACAGAGGGACTTTGCGGGGGATTATTGTAAATAGATTAGCTTCACACAGACGTCTTTTAAACTGTCACAGTACTTACAGTTAACTCCAGACTGTCTTCGATCATTCTGGAGCTGATCATTGGCTGAGCCTTTGCCATTCTGGTTATTCTGCCACCCATTCCATCTGTTTTCTGCCACGTGTTTTTGGTTTTGCTCACCATTTTAAGGCATTGGAGATCATTTTAGTTGAACAGCCAAAAATGTTTGCCCTCTCCAATCAACTTTTTAATCAAAGTACGCTGTTCTTCTGAACAATGTCCTGAAGGAGCCATTTTCCGCAGGCTTTCAAAGAAAAATGATGTTCAGCAAGTGCTGCTTTCATCCTTAGATAGGGACCACCTGATTCATACATGTTTTTTTCACTACATTGATCACTGATTGAATGCCACAGTGCTATTTTTTTGACCACACCCCTTTTCAACTCATTAGCCAATTGCACAGCCTTAAGAGCGTGTGTATTATGAATGCTGCGTTTTGTTTGTGGTCTGAGAATCTACTGCACCTAGTGGTACCTTGTTTGCAATAAAATACAGTATATTAATAACAGTGATTAATCTGTGATTAATCAGTGATTAATAAAAGCAGTGTAATCACATTACACTGCTTTTATTTTGAACACTACTGAACATTTACTGTGTATACATACAGTAAATGGACATACACTGCTTTGCCAAAAAACACAAAACCCGCCACCCAAAAAAAGGTCAGATTTTGCATTGGTGATGGTATGAGTCTGACCGCTGCGCAAAGCCTTCTCCGGCACATCCCAAAGATTCTCAATGGGGTAAGGTCTGGACTCATGTGTGAAAATGATGTCTAATGCTCCCTGAACCGCTCTTTCACAATTTGAGCCCGATGAATCCTGACATTGTCATCCTGGAATATGCCCGGGCCATCAGGGTAGTCAGCTGAGCTCAATCTTTGAGCACATGGTGTTGCTGAACCTAAACCTGACCCCCTGCAGCAACATCCTACCTGTTTGCTTAGTTCCATCCAGGTGGCGATATTTTTTGGCCAGGCAGTGTATACAGTATGCATATACACATACCGTATATGCTAGTGTATACATGTACAGTATGCATATACACATACCGTATATGCTAGTGTATACATGTACAGTATGCATATACACATACCGTATATGCTAGTGTATACATGTACAGGGTGGGCCAGAAGTACAGTAACAGTTAACAGACATTATACGTTAATTTGACATTTAGACATTCATTTACATTTTGCCAAATTATTATAAGTCCCACTTATGGTCTGGAAAACACAGTCTGGTTGGCTGTCAAGCTAACTTGCTTTGCCTAAGCCACATGTGTCAAACTCGTGCCCTGGAGAGCCAAGACACTGCAGATTCTCTTTTTCCCAACCAGTTCCTCCAGCAGGTGAATGGATGGATAAGCTCCTCCCCTCAGACTGAAGGAGGTGTTGATCATTAAAAATGCCTGCTGTAGTGACCAGCTGAAAAGAAAACCTGCAGTTTCTTGGCCCTCCGTGCACATGTTTGACGTGAAATGTTATAATAGAAAATGACCCTGCACTTTCTTCTTGCGTTTCTTTCCGATCAGGCTGTCTTGCCGGTGGGGGGCAGCACTGAGCTGTGGCGGCCCCTGCGAGCGCTCAGCCTGCTGCCTCCGTCACGCGGCATCCGCAACCTGCTCCTGCTGTCTGATGGCCACCTCCAGGACGCAGAGGTCACCTTGCAGCTGCTCAGGGACAACGTGCAACACAGCCGCCTCTTCACGTGTGGCCTCAGGTCAGGAGGAGTATGTTCTGTTACATTGCGTTATCGAGAGGAGCCAGTCGAGGTGGCTCGGGCATCTCGTCCGGGTGCCTCCCGGGCGCCTCCCTGGTGAGGTGTTTCGGGCATGCCCAGCCGGGAGAAGGCTTTATTCCCATAATATTTAGACTTTATTTCCATAACATAACTTTTCCCCAAACTGGTTTCCCAAATATTACAAGTCAGTTCAATGTAATTGTGTAGCGCCAAATCACAACAGCACTCATCTCATGGCACTTTACAGATGAAGGCCGCGGAGAGCCAACCGAATCCCCACATGAGCAGGCATTTGGCGATGGAGGCAAGGAAAAAGTCCCCCTGTGTCCCTAAAGTGTATTGTTATCTTACGGAAGGTGACAGTTTCACCCTGTAACTGACATTGGCTTCAACAGTGAGCTGAAGTAAATTTAGCAGCTTTCATTTTTAAGAAAATAGTGTAGGAGTATAGAAATGTGAATGTTTTTTGTTTGTTGGTGTGATTTTAGTGCGACCGCCAATCAGCACATGCTGCGAGCCCTGGCTCAGGCCGGGGGCGGTGCCTATGAATATTTTGACACCAAAAACAAGCACAAGTGGGCGGAGAAGGTGAGGACAAAGGTCACTCTCACACAAGATGATGACCTGACATGGAAACAAAGCTAAATGACACTCTTTTCTCGGTTGCAGGTGGCACGTCAGTTGCAGCGCATGGCGTCTCCTGGCTGCAGGTCCGTCTCGGTGAAGTGGCATCAGTTCGGCTCGTCGGCGCCCCCTCCTGTGCAAGCTCCCAAGCAGCTCCACGCACTCTTCAACGACTGCCACGCGCTGGTCTATGGCTTTGTGCCTCACTGCACACAGGCAGGTTACCGTGGCTTCTGTGAGTCACCTCTGTTTGTGCCATGCCGCACATTTAGTTGTTGATGCGTCGAAACACAGAAAGCATAATCAGTCATAAAAGATCGAATGGAACCTTGTAGATCAAACTGTTCCAAACTGTATCTGTTCCAGATGCCACAATCTCAACGTCATGAATTATTGCGGCCACTTGATGTTGCCAAAAAAGCAAGTGTAACTAAGGCAGCACATGTTAAATTAGCCCTGGTTTATGGCGGTGAATTGGTCCCAGACCCGACTGTGATATGTGAATTTTGTCAAAGTTAGGTTAAATATTAATAAACCTAATGTTTCTGTAGTTAAATCATAGAAAATGTGTTTATGACTGTCTTTTCATAAGGGCTGACAACCAATTAAAACACCTGATTGCGAGGCAAATTCCCTCGCCCGGACGCGGGTCACCGGGGCCCCCCTCTGGAGCCAGCCTGGAGGTGGGGCACGATGGCGAGCGTCTGGTGGCCGGGCCTGCACCCATGGGGCCCGGTCGGGCACAGCCCGAAAAGGTAACGTGGGTCCCCCCTCCCATGAGCTCACCACTGGTGGGAGGGGCCAAATGGGTCGGGTGCAAAGAGAGCTGGGTGGCGGCCGGAGGCAGAGGCCTTGGCGGTCCGATCCTCGGCTATAGAAGCTAGTTGTCGGTACGTGGAATGTCACCTCTCTGCTTGTACATGAACACCATGTAGAACATAATCACAAACAATATACTACACATTTAAGCAAAGTTGATCAATCTTGCAAGTGACCGTTTAAATATGCACTTTGTAATAAAATAGTAGGTGATAGTAATCCATTCATTCATTCATTTTCTTTGCCGCTTATCCTCATTAGGGTCACGGGTATGCTGGAGCCTATCCCAGCTGGCTTTGGGCGAGAGGCGGGGTACACCCTGGACTGGTCGCCAGTCAATCGCAGGGCACATACAGTAATCCACAAAAGAGATAATTTATTCATGAATTTCTTGCAAATCATGACAGGGTGAGCGATGAAAGCGAGGGGCGACTGTATATTGATGTAGGTCACACCTCAGGACCAGCCAAACCATGTCAAAAAGTGTGACTTTTGTTGTGAAAATCCAGTGAACACACTTGCATCAGGGCATGTTTTCTTTTCCCCGGTCACATTAATCGCTAACCTCCTGACTCCTGTCGCAGGCGACCCTGCTGGGCGACCTGAGCGGCCAGGAGCTGAGAGCCATGGTGTCCACTACTGAACTGCAGAAGACCAGTGGCACGGTAACCCTTGCAGTCAGCGCCAAAAGTTGGTGTCTGTACGCTAATGTGTGTGTTTGCTTGTTTCAGTTTCTTCACAAGCTGACAGCGAGGGCTCTCATCAGAGACTACGAGGACGGCAGCTTGGACTCCAACCAAGCCCAACATGAGGTGCATTCTTTGCCAGTCACGCCATGAATCAGTTCAATTGAGATAATGTGATCTCAATCTTTGTGTCTCCTCAGGGGCAGAAAGCCCAGCTGAAGTCTTTTATCATTGACTTAAGCAAGGAGTACTCCATCCTGTCTCAGTTCACCAGCTTTGTGGCCGTTGAAAAAAGGGTTTGTTTTCACTTTGACTGACATCTGCCATTTCCACTCATTAGTCTAAGTGATTTTCACCTTTTAGGAACCGGGTCAAGCAGAGAAGGCCTTCACAGACGTCCCCAAGCTGCTGGCTGAAGAAGACGTGGACTTCCTGCCCTACATCAGCTGGACGTCTTGTCAGAGCAGCGCGGAAGAGGAAGAAAAGCATGGAAATGTAAACGGCGCAGGAATTTGGTTGTTCATTTCTGTTATGAGCCTTTTTGTAAGCTACTTTTGTCTTTCACTTCTTGCAGGGTTCACAGTCTCCATCAGACACTTTAGCTTGCAAGTTGTCTCCCCAGTATGAGTGCACGGTTGGTCTTGTCTTTTCTCCCCTTGTTTCCTACACGGTTATTTATCAGTACACTAAATGGCTCGCTGGCCGCAGCATTAGGCGCGCAGTAAGAAGGGCCAAATGTAACTGCAGATGTGTATACAATGGATACCCGCACATTCACCATTCAGCATTCACATCCTCAAAATGATCCATTCATTTTCCCCCCAAAATAGACCTTTTCTTTCATTGAAAACTCGTCTCATTCTCCAGACATTGCTGATACTTTATGTCCGTACAGGTCAATTTGACTCATTACCGTATTTTTTTCATTTTTTACCTTCTTAACTTTTCCTCACTTACATTGTGTAACTTCCTGTACCGTATAGCATGTGTGCCCGGGGCTTGTACTTTCCTTCATTTAACAATTTGCATGCATGAAACTGCTCTATTTGGGCAAAGATTACATCAAAGCTGCTTAAATATGCATATTTGTGACTAATAATAGGCTGTAGTAAACCATGAAACAGTGATCATTAATTCATGAAATTCATTACTGATTAACCATGACATAATAAGGGAGTGATAATCAAATCTTGATATTGCAGGGGATTACTGTATAATTGAATTTTTCAATGTGAATCATAAACTGACATGACCGTCAGCAGCCACAAGAGGGAGCTGTGGGCCTGCAGTAGACTATGCTGATCCTGCACCCATCAGCAAATGAACCCACTTTTCCCCTGCTTTGTCTCCTGGGACTAGTTCTGGTCATTTTTCTGGTGTTCTGGCTAGTCCGTCAGTTTTCACTGGTTCTGGGGACACTGGGAATCCTACCATTTGTTTGGATCCATTCCCACCAGCGTTATTAACTGTGCATGTGTTAGGTAACATTCATATGTCTCAAAAAGAACCACATTAACAAGTCCAAAGCATGACATGCGGGCCAAGTGCAACAAAAACTCAAAGTATTTATTTGGACTCCAAAATCGAGGTTCCACTGTCCTGTAAGCAGCAGAAGGCCCCCACTCTTGTTGCACATGTGCTGAATGAGAAAGAGAATTTAAATTGTTCATCCTTTCTCTTTTCTTCTTCTCGTAGAGCCCCCCTTCCTCTGCGCTGTCACCAGTTGAGATAAAGTACGCATTGTATCGAAGGAGGTCTTGTAGGAGCAGGAGGAAGGCTGGGATTGTGGACACGAAGTCCAGTGGGACAGAGGAGGAAGAGGAGGTCGCTGCCCCGATGAAGGACGCGGAGTTCCTCAATACGGAGTTCCTCGATACGGAGCTCAGGAAGGCCACCATCCTGATGAAGGACACAAAGTCCAGGAAGATGGAGGAGGAAGAACAGCTTGGAAAAGTATTTGGATTGTTTGACGACGACGACATCTCTTCAGCTTCATTTTTTGGAGGAAGAACCGAGCAAAGTCGCAGTGGTGGATCTTTTGATGATGCTTCTTCTCCTTCTCCTCCTCCTGGAGTCACAGATCCAGATGCAAAATATTTTACCTCAAAATGTCCAAGTATCCTGCATGATGTGTCATGGGATGCCTTTCCTCCTCTTCTACATGGAGCTCAAGAAGCAAACGCGAACCAGTTTCAATTTGGCGTACCCACTTCGTATCCACAACTCACCCAGCAATCCCGTGATGTTTCCCCACTGCTTCCTCCTCCTCTTCTTCATGAACACAGTTTTTCCTTAATGTCTCCTTCACAAACTCCTCTTCTTCGTGAGGCCAGAATTAACCTCCAAGGTGTCCATCCATCCTCTGCTGCTCCATCTCCTCCTCCTCCTCCTGGAGCCACAGATCCATATGTCAAGGAATTACTTGTAGGTCTCGGCTCATCAGTACCAGCCCCTCCACCACCACTTGGAGTAAGAAAGAAAAACATCCAGCCCAGTCAGTGGGATCCTCCTCGTCCTATCATTCCAGCTTTGAAGGGCGTACCATCGACTCTGATGAAGCGCACAGTTTTTGGAACCGCAGCTCTTTCAATTGATGAAAGCCAAGGTTTTGGGTTTTCTGATAAAGCTTTGTACAGGCCACCAATCACATTTAGTCCACAAGCAAGATTTTCTCAACTGCGAAGCATCCCGGAAAGCCAGTCTATGTTGCAGTCTTCAGACCAACCTGTTGAAAACAAGCCACTGGCTGCAGGTTTGTCTTTCAAGTCCCAAACTGCCAACAGACCTGCGGCGGCTTTGAGCAGCAGTATGCGTCGTGTGACAAGACCCACACCCTGGTAAGAATTTCTTTCAAGAGAGTTGAAAGAAGGTAGCATCAGAGCCGTAACCGAGTGAAAACCACGCATGCATAAATGGGCCGGCTTTCTCACCAACATCCATTATAGCGACATCAGCCTTCACTTCTATGCCTATTAGTACTGATCTACGTGAGAAACCTGCATGAGTCGTCAATCTATTTTACGGCAGTTACGGATCACCAAAAACATGGAGACTGGAGAAATGAATCCTGTATTCATCTGGAGCTGGGCTGCTGTTAACAGTACACATGTCACAAAGTCGGGCTTGTAGACCTGTGCATCGTATCTGTGGACAAATCTCGTGGCTTTGAATTTAGCAGGTGTGGCTTAATTACCACCGCTTTCTACCGTCTGGAAACAAGAGGGATTTTGGGAAAACTGCAATGGAGTGAGGGAGTGTTGTTGGGAACGCACAGCTCGTATGCAGCTCTGTGCAGAAAGCTTTCGGCAAAACACACAACAAAGCAGTGACGCAACGAATGGGAAGGAAACATTATTTGCCAGGTGGGGGCGGGACACATGAATTATTCATTATTAAAAACTACGGTACTATAAGAATGAAAACTGATTCACAATGCCTCCAGCTCCAACAGACTGTGACTGGCTGTGTGTCATTTAGACAAGATGTCCATCATTTAGTTTCTGTGTTCCTCTTCATAATACGTGACCTCAGATGACTGAAGTATCAGGTATCCTGGGTTCTGCCTTAAAATGCAAACAGGGGAAAAGTCAGATCTTCTCTCACGGCTCTGACGTGACTATTTTCCAGGATCTCTGTGTGAAAGAGGCTTATGTTAAATAGAGCGTCTGATGCACCGTAATGTGTGTGTGTGTGTGTCACGTCACGTGTTAATCTCATCTTGCTCTCATGTGTTTGCAGCAAAGAGCAGTCAGCAAGCTGCCAGAGTCTGTGGAAGTGGACAAAGATCTTCAATATGCAGATTTCAGTAAGACACCGCCTGCACAATGTCTTGACATTGACGCATTTGATTAAAGATAGCATATCATATCATAGATTTTTTCCAATTTTCATGGAAATTGTGAGAGCGATGTCAAGTTGGCATGAAAAAATACATTGCTGGGATTACGTGCCAAAGCTTCACAGCAAATGTAACATGGCATCTGACTACGTGGTAGGGCTGTAACCGTTGGGACCATATTGGTTCATTCCGAAAGGATTCTGTAATTTTAAATGGAGTCAGTACCTTTTTGGCCAAAAGTTCATCCACTCTGACTGTGAAGTAAATACCTGGAGGCTGGAGCGTGCAGATAAAGTTGCTTTAGGTAAGAGAAGCAGGTATGCAGTAAAGATGGACAGAAACACACAAGTAAACAACAATTCATGGCAAATGCATTCACATTCTATTGAAATGAAGTCCCACCGACACTTCCGGTTGAATGATTCCTTCTGTCTGACAAAACACGACAGACTTTATTGGGATTCACTTCTCTAAGTGCTAAAGAAGTTGTTTGGCACCACCATCAGATGAGAAGGAAGTGTCATGTGCACACAGATATTAAAGGGGATGAATATCCTGCAAACTGTAATGTCAGCACAGGCGCTGGTAAAGCCATGAGAAGGGGTTTGATCAAAACATGCCATGCCACAAGGTGGTCGGGATCCCCAAAGACAGAGAGGCAGGTTTAGATGTGAACAACCGTAATGGTAGTTCCTCCATTTTGCCAAAGGAACTACCATTCCTCCATTTTGCCGGAGAACTTGCCGGCCGAGCTCCTCACCCTATCTCTTAGGGTGAGTCCCGCCACCCTACGGTACGGAGGAAACTCATTTCCGCCGCTTGTAAATATTAGTGGTATTTACAACTTTGTTCTCGAAAGCGGATTATTTGAATACTCCATTTTAACAGGCATGGCCTGAGGCAGCTATAAACACAGAGGACTTGTGTGACCTTTGACCTGGGTCAGGGGTAAAATAAAGATTTTCAATCTTGTAATATTACGACCCGTAATATGGTCACAATTTTGACTTTTTATCTCGAAATCTTACGTTTTATGTGGCCCTAATAATTTTGCAATCGCAAAATACAGCCCAAACCCTGTGAAAAATTGCATACTTAAGGACGTCCACACGGACCCTTCCAACAGAGGGCACACTCAGCGTCACATGACGTCATCCGTGCGCCCCAGTCAACAGGCATGACTAATCGAAGTACGCCAAATCAAACCGTTCCAAAGGTAACATTGAACGTCTTTATCATAAAATAGCTAAAAAAAAAAACCTGCCGTGCTGGTATCCAATACTTTTTACCTTTTTATCCCTGGATTGATATATGCCGTCTGGAGTGGCAATTTGGTGAACACAGATGGATTAGTTGCATCCGAGGAACATAAAACGACACATCCATGTAGTGCATGAAATGTTACACCCCTACTACAAAGTATGCTGAGTTTGCAGGCTCACAAAGAGGCAGCCAGTGTCAGCGTCGGCCACATCGCGCTACTGCACATGCGTGTAACAAGGAAACCTGTTCTAAATGTAGCACATCATCACTTTTGGAGCAACCTTTAACGAGACCACAAAGTTTCACTGTATAAATCAATGGTGGCATATTTTGTCACCATAGTCAGCAGAGTTTTACGCTGCACCGTGTAGTGTCAGTACAGTGATATGCATACCTTTGGGCGTTTTATGTATAAACTCATTGGGTGCTTGTATCTACAATTTCATGGTATTACATAATTATCAGAACACTTGTTGAATCGGCCATGAAAATACCCATAAAACGAATGAAATATTTACAAGTCTTCATTATGCTCTGTAAAGCACAGAACAGATCCATCATAAGGAGATTTCAATCATTTTTCTTCCAAAAACCTGCTATGGCTATTTCACTGTCAATGTCACACAATCTTTGGGACAGGTTGCAAAAGAAACTTGCTGTTGTACATTCAAAGGAAGGCCTTTGGCTTGAGTTGCAGAGGGCGTGAGATAACATTAGTGTTGAAGTTGTCAGGAATAAGTATGTCATAACATATATAATATTTGGTTGCCTTTAGCTTTGATGGCAGTGGCATTGTTTCCATAAGCTTCTGCTACGTCACAAGATTCATTTCCTCCATTTTTCACCGAGATCTTGCATTGATGACAGTAGAGTCTAGCCTTCTCCGGCACATCCCAAAGATTCTCAATGGGGTTGAGGTCTGGACTCCGTGGGTGAAAATAACGCTCCCTGAACCACTCTTTCACAATTTGAGCCCGATGAATCCTGGCATTGGCATCTTGGAATATGCCCGTGCCATCAGGGAAGAACAAAAAATGGATTACGCTGCTCGTTCCGTATATTCAGCTGATGTCACTCTTTGAGCACGTAGTGTTGCTGACCCTAGACCTGACCAACTGCAGCTACCCCAGATCATAGCACTGCCCCCACAGGCTTGCACAGTAGCCACCAGACATGATGGGTGCATCAAGTAAAGAAGTATCAACAATCAACTGACAAGCATCGCAAACACTCTACTGCACGGGCTTTGCATTTGGCAAAGGCTCGTCTGCTGGGTGGTGGGCGGTGCCTTGTTTGATGGTCAAGTTGTGAAACATGTAGTAAGAGAATATGGCCTGCGCTGGACAAGCACAGCCATAGCGGCAGTATTTGTACTTTCACTCTTCTACCACTTCTACCACCGGGGAGTACTGTGGGGAGTGCTCCGGGAATGTCGGACCGCCCAATCCACGCGGTTCTTTCCCTGTATGACCGGTGTCAGAGTTTGGTTCGCATTGCCGGCAATAAGTCAGACGCGTTTCCAGTGAGGGTTGGACTCCGCCAGGGCTGCCCTTTGTCACCGATTCTGTTCATGGACAGAATTTCTAGGCGCAGCCAGGGCGTTGAGGGGTTTCAGTTTGGTGCCCACTGGATTCGGTCTCTGCTTTTTGCAGATGATGTGGTCCTGCTGGTTTCATCGAGCCGTGACCTTCAACTCTCACTGGATCGGTTTGCAACTGAGTGTGAAGAGGCCGAGATGAGAATCAGCACCTCCAAGTACGAGTCCATGGTCCTCGCCCGCAAAAATTACGCCTGGTTACGTGACGAAAGTACCGATCCAGATTTCGGGCATGTCTTGCGTAGTAGGATGAGGAAGACTGTTACTAGACTAGTAGCTAGTTAAGCTACATAGGATGAATGGAACCAGTCTCAGCGTTTGTAACTTTTCTGTATATTGTGTGTTGTTAAATTCTGCAGGTGGTAACCTTTTCGTTGGTGTTGGTATTTGTGCCTTGCAGGACGGTTACTGGGAGCTGACCACAGATCTGGGTGAGTGCATCAATGTTGATCTTGACGTCCTTGCCAACGAGTTCCTGAGAACCAAAGGCATCCGCTCTCTCGGTGAGATGGGCTTCCATCCTAGTAGGTCGCACCGGCTTCAGGGAGCAGTGCATTGAGCTCCCATCTTCTGTGCAGGTGTGAAGGCCCACGCTGACATCTTGAGGCTGCTGGCGACTCTTGTGGTCCTGCAGCTGATGAGGTTGGAGAAGCTGCCGGAAGGCCAGCTGCTGCGTACGCTGTTTGCTTTGGAGGAACCTCCAATCAGGTGAGGGTCTTCACACTCTTGGGCTCCTGCTTCTGGAAATGTAAATAGCCCTCAAATAGAAAAAATGTTGGGTTTTATTTTTATGGTAGAAGCAGGCCACCCCGCTGGCAGCACGTGAAGAATGCGGTGGACTGGGTCTGCTGGGCCGACCGCCAGTACCCATGCATCTGCAGCCGGCTCGAGATGGGTTTGACCTGGGAGTCTGTCACCCGCCAGCTGCTGGGCTACGAGAACCTGCCCGCCCTCTCGCCTCTTGCTGGCCTGAAGCTGAGGAGGAACACGTGGTGGTGGACCATCACAGGTCCCCCTGCGGTGGTCCAATGAGGACAGAAGCGCAGGTTGCAACATTAGCTACACAAGCTGAAGAGATTCCACACAACTATAATACTGGATCTCAGTGGCTCGAGATCAGTGGTTCTCAACTGAAAATGTTCAACACGTGTCCTTCCTCCGCCCAAGCTTGACAAGGTCACCCAAAAACATGCCAGCACCTTGTGGTGGCATAGCAAGCAAATACTGGGCAAGACGTAAGTCAGTCATGGCATGGGGACATTCCAGTGTTTTTCCATATATAGCCCATTTTCCTTGGTAAAGACCCGCCACCCACTGAAACGGCTCCGCTTGACCTACTAGTTGAGAACCACCGCATTAGATGATGGGCATGTGTAGCTAATGGTGTGACCAGTAAAAAGAACATGTGCCTTTTTTTTATAAACTTTTATGTGTCGGAGCATACCATAAATACTCGCTACAGCTTTGCTGGTTGCTTAATTGCAAACCTCATCCTTAAATGCTGGCATTAATAAGCCAACACGGAGGTGTCCCATGTGCAGCCCACTGCATTTTTGAATTGGCCTACACTGCAGTACGAATCTATCGTTTACCAAGAAAACCAAAACAACAACAAAAACTGAAAAACCATCTGTAATTTTACAATTACAATGATGAAGTCAAAAAATGAAGCAAAAAAGTCACCATATACTGATACTAGCGTAATATTCATTCTTTCATTCATATCCTCGTTAGGGTCGCGGGTAGCGTAATATTATTTGGACAAATAACTTCATTTTAGAAACAAAAAGTTGCAATACTGAAGTTGCAATATGATGAGAAACAAACAAACCAACAAATAATTTTGGGAAATGGAAAAGTTCTAATGTTGCAAGAATAAAGTCATAATTATGAGAACAAAAAAAGTTGAAATATTTGGAAAATGTCATGTCAGAAATGGAAAAATAGCAGTCATTTCATTAGAATAAAATTACTAAAAATAGGTATAGAGTTAAATTGCTACTAACCTGCACCTCACAATGTCATTTTGGGAAAATTTGGTTGTGGAAAAAGTTATAATATAATGGGAGTAGGTCGAAATATGACAATTATATTACGAGAAGAAAATGTAAGAAAATGTAATTAAGTTTTAAATGTTTGTGAGCAAAAATGGTAAAAAAAAACAAAAAAAAGAGTGAAGTTGATCTTAATAATGTGCTTTTTCACCTGTCTGACACAGCTCAGCTGCAATTTAGATTTTCATAACAATATTCATATTATTTACTGTAAGCGTGAAAATGGGTCTTTTTCTGTGGATTTCTATGGGTGTGTTGTGCCGCCATGTTGTTGGGGGGTTTGATCCGAATTAAAATATACGTAGGCTATCCACTGCATTTCCAACCTCCTCCTTTGCTGTCTGGTCAAAAGCGAGATTTTTTTGTGTCTTGTCCGGCATCATAACAGCTGAATGGGAGTCAAGCGGCCTTTAAGTGCTGAGCAAAAGTGCTTTGCCGAGGGAGACTTCATAATCCAAATGAGTCTCCCTTGACATTTGACTGCCTTTATTATGAACTTTGTTGCGCCACATTTCCATGCCGGACCTGACCTGAAAAGGGACGGGTGGGGGGTGGGGTGAGGGATATAAGAAAGGATGCAGACATATTTCAGCCATATTATAAACAACCATGATAATCACAATTTCAGCAACAACCAGAACAGTCACAGCAAAAGTACAGCAAAAGAAAAAAAGCAACATAAAATATATATATATATATGTATATATACACACGCATACATACATACAGTGGTGTGAAAAACTATTTGCCCCCTTCCTGACTTTTTGTTCTTTTGCATGTTTGTCACACAAAATGCATGTGATCATCAAACACATTTTAATATTAGTCAAAGATAACACAAGTAAACACAAAATGCAGTTCTGAAATCCATCCATCCATCCATCCATTTTCCACCGCTTATCCAGGTCCGGGTCGCGGGGGCAGCACTCTCAGTAGGGAAGTCCAGACTTCCCGGTCTCCGGCGACCTCTTCCAGCTCCACCGGGAGGACACCTGAGGCATTCCCAGGCCAGCTGTGAGACATAGTCCCTCCAGCGTGTCCTAGGTCTTCCCGGGGCCTTCTCCCGGCTGGGCATGCCCGAAACACCTCACCAGGGAAGCGCCCGGGAGGCATCCGGACTAGATGCCCGAGCCACCTCAACTGGTTCCTCTCCATGTCAAGGAGCAGCGGCTCTACTCTGAGCTCCTCCCGGATGGCCGAGCTCCTCACCCTATCTCTTAGGGTGAGTCCAGCCACCCTACGAAGGAAACTCATTTCCGCCGCTTGTATCCGCGATCTCATTCTTTCGGTCATGACCCATAACTCATGACCATAGGTGAGGGTGGGAACGTAGATCGATCGGTAAACAGAGAGCTTTGCCTTCCGGCTCAGCTCTCTCTTCACCACGACGGTCCGGTACAGCGACCGCATTACTGCAGATGCTGCACCGATCCGTCTGTCGATCTCACGCTCCAACCTTCCCTCACTCGTGAACAAGAACCCGAGATACTTGAACTCCTCCACCTGAGGCAAGACCTCACTCCCAACCCGGAGGGTACAGTCCACCCGTTTCCGACTGAGAACCATGGCCTCGGATTTGGAGGTGCTGAGTCTCATCCCAGAAGCTTCACACTCAGCTGCAAACCGCTCCAGTAAACGCTGAAGGTCACAGCCTGATGAGGCCATAAGGACCACATCGTCTGCAAATAGCAGAGACGAGATCCTAAGGTCACCAAGCTGGACTCCCTCAACACCTTGACTGCGCCTAGAAATTCTGTCCATGAAGATTATGAACAGAATCGGTGACAAAGGGCAGCCTTGGCGGAGGCCAACGTTCACCGGAAACAAGCTCGACTTACTGCTGGCAATGCGAACCAGGCTCCTGCTTCGATTGTACAAGGACCGAATGGCACGTAGAAGCGGACCATCAATCCCGTACTCCCGGAGCACCCCCCACAGGACACCACGAGGGACACGGTCGAATGCCTTTTCCAGGTCCACAAAGCACATGTAGACTGGTTGGGCAAACTCCCACATACCCTCGAGTACCCTTGCAAGGGTGTAGAGCTGGTCCAGTGTTCCGCGACCGGGACGAAAACCACATTGCAGCTCCTCTAACCGAGGTTCGACTAACGGTCGTACCCTTCTCTCCAGCACCCTGGAGTAGACTTTCCCAGGAAGGCTGAGGAGTGTGATCCCCCTATAGTTGGAACACACCCTCCGGTCACCCTTTTTAAAAATGGGGACCACCACCCCGGTCTGCCAGTCCAGAGGTACTGTTCCTGACTTCCATGCAATGTTGTAGAGGCGTGTCAACCAACACAGTCCTCCAACATCCAGAGCCTTGAGAAATTCTGAGCGGAACTCGTCTACCCCCGGAGCCTTGCCACTGGGGAGTGATTTGACTACCCCAATTACCTCAGCCACGGTGATAGAACTGTCCACGTACGTATCCTCAGACTCTGCTTCCTCTATGGAAGGCATGTCAGTGGGATTGAGAA
>QODF01000250.1:0-13303 GCA_024372805.1 Oostethus manadensis | reverse complement strand
AAGTATATATTAAATATACTATTCTGCATATCAAGTATATATTAAATATACTATATTCTACATATAAAGTATATATTAAATATACTATTCTACATATCAAGTATATATTAAATATACTATTCTGCATATAAAGTATATATTAAATATACTATATTCTACATATAAAGTATATATTAAATATACTATTCTACATATCAAGTATCAAATATACTATATTCTACATATCAAGTATAACATACTTTTCTGCATATAAAGTATCAAATATACTTTTCTGCATATCAAGTATAAAATATACTTTTCTGCATATCAAGTATAACATACTTTTCTGCATATAAATATACATAATAAGTATATATGAAGTAGCGTAATGCCATCCTACATATAAAGTACATATTGGGGTTCATGTAATAATTTGTATATAACACCATCTTGCTGAAAGAAAAAGGGACATTTCAAAAGAACGGGGGAAAAAGTCTTATGGTTTCATTTTTCAACGTGGCTTCAGGATGATGAAGTGCGGTCCAGTACGGGACATCAGAAAAACAGAACCTGATTACTTTCTTGTGTATGATGTTTCATTCTCTTCATTCATTCAGGCGTCCAGCGGATTCCTCCCTCTTGGCTCCGGTGAGCTTCATGGATTTCCTCTCAACTTTCCAATACTTTTTCCCTGTTGCTACTTTTTATCTTCCAAATTCTTTGTTTTTGTACTATTAGGACTTTATTATGACACTATAATACCACTATTTCACCACACCCGTTTAAAAAAATACTACCTGTTGAAAACATTTTGTTCTTATTTAAATGAATACATTTGAATACAACCTGCAAATATAATTCTTGTATTTATGACTTTAGAACTTTTGACTTTCTTCTAGCAGAAAATTCTGCACTGTCCAAAAAATACTTTCTCAATATTACAACATAAAATACTAAATTATTTTCATAGAACTGCAAAGGTTCTTCATATTTTCTCTTTATTCTTTATTCTGTCTTTGTTCCCCAACCGACTGCACGGTGGATGAGTGGGTAGCACGTTGGCCTCACAGTCAGGAGGTTGAGGGTTGGAATCTCCGTCGAGCATCTCTGTGTGGAGTTTGCATGTTCTCCCTGTCTGGTGTGGGTTTTCTCCGGGTACTCCGCTTTCCTCCCCCATTCCAAGAACATGCATGTTAGCTTCCACGGCCGCTCTTCGGAGATTGCTCTATGGAGGCAGGAAACATCGCCCTCCCGGGTTCCTTGTCCGCTGCCTCCCTCGGAACTGGTCAAAGCTCTCCCGTAGGTGGGAGTTGAAACTCCGTCTGACAGGGGACTCTGCCAGACGTTCCCTCACAATGCCTTTGGGTTACATAGAGCTGTTGGGGTGCAGACCCCCGTGTCAGTGTGCTCTGGTGGCTACAATGGTGTTTCCTCACCGGGTCATGTTTACCCAGCCAGACTCATTTGCAGTGAAAGATGCATTCATGCTTTATTTAAACAGATAACCCCCCCCCCCCGCCATTAAAAATATTTTTTACAAGAGTGACCTGGTCAAGACAGCACTTTCAGACAAGACACACAGTCCAACATTCACAACGAACCATACACAGTTCCAACCATTGAAATAGAGTTCTATTGGCCAAGCCCATTCATTTTGCCTTCCTTAAGTCCTGCAGGCCTTTGTATGTTAAAAACAACAAGAAGTATTTATTGCAAAAATGGACAGTGAAGTCAGGCGAGTCAAACGGTAAACCATCAGTGACTCTGCATGTGCCTTTTCAAAGAAGATTTCCAAGAAAATGTGTCGCCACAACTTGAGCAACTAAAAGGTTTTTCTCGTGTGTGCGTTCTCATGTGTGATTCCATGTTTGTCTTTTGACTGAAGCGTTTTCCGCAGTCTGAGCAACTGAAGGGTTTTTCCCCTGTGTGTGTTCTCATGTGTAATTGCATGTTTGTCTTTTGACTGAAGCGTTTACCGCAGTCTGAGCAACTGAACGGTTTTTCTTCTGTGTGCGTTCTCATGTGTAACTGCATGTCTGACTTTTGAGCAAAACCTTTACCGCAGACTGAGCAACTGAAAGGTTTTTCTTCTGAGTGTGTTCTCATGTGTAATTGCATGTGTGTCTTCCGAGTGAAGCGTTTACCACAGTCTGAGCAACGAAAAGGTTTTTCTCCCGTGTGCGTTCTCAGGTGTAACTGCATGGTGGTCTTTCGGGTGAAGCGTTTACCGCAGTCCGAGCAACTGAAAGGTTTTTCTCCTGTGTGCGTTCTCATGTGTTGAGCGAATTTGCTCTTCCAAGAAAACATTCTATGACAAAGGGAGCAGTTAAAATGTTTACCTGACTTATTTTTAGAGTTTTCACAGGGTTTGTTGTCAGCGTGACTCGTCATGTTAGCTTCACAGTCCGTATCGCTGCTCAGAGATTGGTTGGAGTCGCTGTCTTCATCTTCAGGAGGGTGTGACGTTGAGTCGTCACTATCTGACAGCGGAGCTAAGAGGTTGTCTGCTTGTGATCCTCCACAGTGGTCTCCCTCAGCTTCTGTTGTCATGTGTTGCAGGGAGCTGCTGCATGAAGGCTCCGCCTCTATCAGCTCCTCACTTGGACTATGATGAAGCTGTGAGGACTCAGGTGGTTTGTCTTCGGTCTTCTCAGAGACACCAATCAGTGGCAACCTGGCGAGATCAGCCTCCTCTGGCCCAAGAAGATGCTCTCCCTCCTGAGTGATTGAGACGTCTTCCTCTTCCTTTTTAACATAGGGGGGCTGTGGCTCCTCCTCTTCCTCTTTAATGTGGGTGGGCTGTGGCTCCTCCTCTTCCTCTTTGACATAGGGGGGCTGTGGCTCCTCCTCTTCCTCTTTAATGTGGGTGGGCTGTGGCTCCCCCTCTTCCTTTTTAACATAAAGGGACTGTGGCTCCGCCTCCCTCATCTCCAGACTTGGACTATGATGAAGCTGTGAGGTCTTTGGTTACCGCAGAGAAACCAGTCAGTGGCAACCCGGTGAGATCAGCCTCTTCTGCTCCTAGAAGATGCTCTCCCTCCTGAGTGAGAGTTCCTCTTCACCATTGGGGGGTTGTGGCTCCGCCTCTTCCTCTTTAAAGGCTCTAGAGCTGCCTGCCCCAAAGTGGAGCTCTCACCCGGTGGCTGAGCGGGACATTCTTCTCGACGACCAACAAGCTGCTGGACGTCTGCAAGACACAAAGAGAAATTATTACCTCACATTATTACCTTCACAAATTGGATGAAATTTTCAAGGATTGTTGGAAAAGGGATATGGAAGAACTGACTCATTTTGGGGCGTGACCCGGCTGACCGTCTGCACCCAGGGATTTTTTCAAGGATTCTTTAACATCGCGGCCTAGCACCATTTTGGGCATTTGTGCATATAAGGCCTCAACAAATGGTCAGCACTTGGGGAGAAAATAGACAAGCCCCTGGTTCTACAGAACATGCACTGTATTTTACTGAAAGAATATTTTATACAGTCAGGGAAAAAGTATTTGAACCCCAGCTGATTGTGTAAGTTTGCCACTAACAAAGAAACGATCAGTCTATAACTTCAATGGTAACTTTATTTGAACACTGAGAGACAACAATGACAAAACAAATCCTGAAAAATGTGTTTCAAAAAGTTATAAATTAGTTTTCATTTCCATGAAGGAAATAAGTATTTGATCCCTCTGAAAAAGGTGCTTCAGTACTTGGTGGCAAAACCTTGGTTGGCAATCACAGAGGTCAGCCGGTTCTTGTAGTTGGCCACAAGCTTTGCACACATCTCAGGGGGGTTTTGGCCCACTCCTCTTTGCAGATCCTCTCCAAGTCATTCATGTTTCGTGGCTGACGTTTGGCAACTCCAACCTTCAGCTCCCTCCACAGATTTTCTAAGGGATTAAGGTCTGGAGACGGACTAGGCCACTCCATGACCATAATATGCTTCTTCTTGAGCCAATCTTTTGTGTTTTGGATCATTGTCATGCTGGAATACCCAACCACGACCCATTTTCAATACCCTGACAGAGGGAAGGAGGTTTTAAACCAACACTTGACGGTACATGGCCCCATCCATCCTCCCTTTTACCTCCACCTCCCTATCTGACGGTGGGGATGGTGTTTTTGGAGTCATAGGCAGCATTCCTCCTCCTCCAAACACGGCGAGTTGAGTTGATGCCAAAGAGCTCAATTTAGGTCTCATCTGACCACAACACTTTCACCCAGTCTTCCTCTGAATCACTCAGATGTTCAGTGGCAAACTTCAAACGGGCCTGTAGATGGACTTTCTCGAGCAGGGGGACCTTGCGGACACAGCAGGATTTCAGTCCTTCACGTTGTAGTGTTACCAACTGTTTTTGTGCTGACTATGGTCCCCGCTGCCTGGGGATCATTGACAAGTTCTTCCCGAGTGGTTCTGGGCTGATTCCTCAGCGTTCTCATTATCATTGAAACTCCAAAAGGTGAAATCTTGCATTGAGCTCCAGACCGAGGGAGATTGGCAGTTAATTTATGTTTCTTCCATTTGCCAATAATTGCACCAACTGTTGTCACCTTCTCACCCAGCAGCTTGGCGATGGCATCTCCAGACCATTTCACGTCTGTGGCATGGGGCTCAGGTTAAACCTGTGGCGTAGTTGCCAACTCTGGTGGTCTATGGCAAATGCCAATTGAGCTCTACGGGGCTGGGCAGTGAGCACAGGAACCACTACAGGACGTCGGAACCACTACAGGACGTCGGACCCTCAGGCCACCCTCATGGAGCCTGTTTCTGATTGCCACACGGTGGATGAGTGGGTAGCACGTTGGCCTCACAGTCAGGAGGTTCAGGGTTGGAATCTCCGTTGGGCATCTCTGTGTGGAGTTTGCATGTTCTCCCCGTCTGGTGTGGCTTTTCTCCGGGTACTCCGCTTTCCTCCCACATTCCAAAATCATGCATGTTAGCTTCATTGGCCGCTCTAAATTGTCCATTAGAGTGTGAATGTTTGTCTAGATGTGCCCTGTGATTGGCTGGCGACCGGGCCAGGGTGTACCCCGCCTCCCGCCCAAAGTCTGCTGGGATAGGCTCCAGCATCCCCGCCACCCTAAGGATGAATCACGCCAATCAGGCTGCTGGTGTGGATAATAAACATTTCACGCCACGGCTAGCTGAGAAAGTGTAAAGTGTCAAGTCCATTCCGCTAAACAAATGAACCGTCCCTTGGGAATGAATAAAGTTCTGAATCCGAAACTAAATGTCAACTCCATGAGTTTCTCCAAGAAATGGCGAGCCTGCCAGCAAATTATTATTCTCATCCAGAGAAGATTTCGCGGATTAAGGATAGTTTGGCGTTCTAAACGGGTCAATTTAGACTTACTTTAAAGAACCACTGAGTCCGGGTCCACTTAGCAACAGCAGCTGCTAGCTTGGAAGCGTTGTTGTCGCCACAGAACACTTCCGCTTCCGGGTTTTCTTCTTCGCTGTCGTTTAACGGCGGAGGCAAACTCTGTTAGCGTAACAGCGCCACCCTCCGGATGCTACATAAACAGAGGTAATAACATAGAGGCCATAAGAAAGTAAAAGAAAGAATTAAGTAAACTATTTATACTACATTGCTAAGACGGATGGCTTATAAAACATACTGTTATTGTTCATCTTTATAAACCAGACGTCCTTTTGAACAATGAGCTTCTCCACACCGGAAGCATAGGCTTGCTTGGGCTATGTCTGCATCTGCTGGTCACATTTGGTATTACAGCGTAACAATTTACTGCCTATGAAGCCCTTTTTTTTTTTTTTTACCAAAAACAAGCCATTTCAAGTCAATTAGCTCAAGTCCGAGTTAAAGTTAAAAATTTACTTTTTTCTGTTTTATTGTCTTATGATCATAACAGCTGAATGGGAGTCAAGCTGCCTTTAAGTGCAGAGCAAAATTGCTTTGCCAAGGGAGATTTCATAATCCAAATGAGACTCCCTTGACATTTGACTGCGTTTATTATGAATTTTGTTGCGCCACATTTCCATGCCGGACCTGACCTGAAAAGGGACGGGTGGGGGGGTATAAGAAAGGGTGCAGAAGAACCTCACAGACATATTTCAGCCACCCACCCCCCAAAGCAGGGGCCACATTCAACACCCCAGGAGCCCCAGGCCGCCCCAGACATAACTGCAGCGGGCCATCGCCTACCCCGACGCCAGAGGCAGGCGCCCGTAGAGGGCCCATGAGTTTGCCCCCCAAAAAGAACCCCGTCCACCTCACCCCCAGTGCTCTCACACCCCTGCCCCAGTACCCACACCAATTTAAATTATAATTTTTTCAAAAATCCAATCTTCTCAAACATTTATTTTTTTAACACAAAATAAGACAGAGACAAGGACACTGGTGTAAACAAGATGTGTGCAAAACTACTAATACAATTCTCAAACACAAAATAAAAGATGTAAACAAGTTCCTCGGGTACAATTTTTATGGAACATACTGTACTGTTAACTGTATAACTGTTTTCTCTATGAAACTACTAACAAAACAATCAACCAACAAATACATAAACAAATTAAGAACTAATAAGTATTTTAACCAGTAATATATTTCAGTTTTCAGTCAATGGGTTTTCTGAAAATGGCTTCTCTTGCCTACTTTTTACTCCTAGGGACCTGGCAGCGCTTCCTCTCACATAGCTGAGCCACATTTTTTTTGAAAAAGACATGTTTGGGCTTGTGGAATGTACAGTATTTCAATTCATTTGGTGTGTCATGTTTAGCCAATGCACGGAGAAAGGTGCATTATAAATGGCCCTGACATCAATTCCACTCCCACACCCCCCGGCGTAGGCTATGCCGCGAGATTTACAAAACCAAGGAATCCATCAATGCGATCTGCACTCTGAACCAGACCAGCCCGCTACCAGACGGCACACGCCCCCAAACCCCATCTACTGTCATGCCAAGCGCCTTTTCTCTCTCCAATTTACCATGGGAGCGGGCGGTGGCACGCCCAGCCCTACTACCCCACCCCCGAACGCCAACCCCCACACACGTTCGACAAGACCGCAAACCACACCGAGTTCCCCGCACTTTGATCTCACTGGGCACGGAGAGATAAGCTATACACGTATGATGTCACGCTGGGCAGCAACTTCAAACACTTTCTTGGACGTGAACAGCGAGCTGGGAAGAATGTCCACGTTTACCTGGCCGGGCACAGAAGACAAATCTCCCCTGAAACGCTACGTTTGCTTTCACTCATTGAAAAATGTTTCTTTTTCTGCATCAAGCCCACTTTGATTGGTTGGGTTGTCAGCCCCACACACAACACTGTGCCACTCATATTGTAGTGTTGCTGGGAGCACTTCCTGCTTCCCAGCGTGCTTTGCTGGATTGTCTTACAAATGTCTGTTTATGACAGTATTGACATCCCGCGATTCCGCTGCTGGAGGAATCGCGCGGAGGAATGAGAGCTTCAATCTTACTCTTTCCTTTTTGCACTTCCTTGTGAGCACCGCGTTAACATAACATTTTGATACAAAGATGGGAGCCACAAAATATCGTCTCGCGGGCTGCAAATTCAAGACCCCTGCTTTAGAGACGGTGCCGCTGAGAAAAAGACAGGAGGCAGAGCTGGAGGTAGCAGAGATGATGATGCTGAGGTTCTCTTTGGGTGTGACCAGGATGGACAGGATCAGGAATGAGCACATGTTAGAGGTTTTGGAGATAAAGTCAGAGAGGCCAGATTGAGATGGTTGGGACATGTCCAGAGGAGAGAGAGTGAATATGTTGGTAGAAGGATGCTGAGTTTGCATTTCCAGGCAGGAGGCCTAGAAGAAGAGCAAAGAGGAGGTTTATGGATGTAGTGAAAGAGGACATGAAGGTAGTTGGCAAGAGAAGAGGATACAGAAGACAGAGTTAGATGGAGGCAATTGATTGGCTGTGGCGACCCCTGAAGGGATAAACATGATTCCAGCATGAAGCGCTTTTTTAAGGTCATGCCACAGCAGCTCAATAGGATTCAGGTCAGAATCCAAAGTCTTAATTTGTTTTTTCTTTGGCTACTCAGAAGTGGACTAGATGTTTGAAGAAGCAAGCTTATTCCAAGCTACTGCTGAAGGAAAGAGTCAGTACTGCTCTGTAGCCTGGAAGGAGACGTTGTAGGAGGCTGAGAAGGGAGAGGGAGAGACTACGTCCAACTAAACCGACTCTTCCAGCACCTTTAAACCTGTTGAATGATGAGCAGCAGTAGCAGTGGGCATAGCGGCTGACGTACTCTTTGAGGGGAGTGCAGATGTTGCCGCCTCGCAACCACAAACCCAGAGGAGCATGCAACCGACATTGGACCTGATTTAGGTCCTCTACCAAGAGGCTCACCCAGACTTGCTGGGATGTTGAGAATCACCATCTAAAGATAAAACGGGAGGGTGAGGCCCCTTTATGGGAGGCTAACAAGACCACCTCTGTGAGTAGTACAGAAGTCTGTCTGATTTGCCACTTCGTCCAGCTCCTCCCGACGGATCCCGAGGTGTTCCCAGGTCAGCTGAAAGACATAGTCTCTCCAATGTGCCCTGGGTCTTCCCCGAGGTCTCCTCCCGGTCGGACGTGCCCTGAACACCTCCCCAGGAAGGCGTCCGGGAGGCATCCTGACCAGATGCCCGAGCCACCTCATCTGGCTCCTCTCAATGTGGAGGAGCAGCGGTTCTACTCCGAGTCTCTCCCGGATGACCGTGCTTCTCACCCTATCTCTAAGGGAGAGCCCAGCCACCCTGCGGAGAAAACTCATTCCGGCCGCTTGTACCCGCCATCTTGTCCTTTCGGTCACTACCCAAAGCTCATGACCATAGGTGAGGGTAGGAACGTAGATGGACCGGTAAATGGAGAGCTTTGTCTTGCGGCTCAGCTCTCTTTTCGCCACAATGGACCGATGCAGAGTCCGCATCACTGCAGAAGCGGCACCAATCCGCCTGTCCATCTCACGTTCCATCCTTCCATCACTCGTGAACAAGACTTAACCTTCTCCACTTGGGGCAGGACCTCATCCCCGACACGGAGATGGCACTCCAACCTCTTCTGGGCGAGGACCATGGACTCGGAGTTGGAGGTGCTTATTCTCATCCCAGCCGCTTTATTCTTCAGGAATACGTAAATCGTGTTCTACCTGCTTGTTTATGCCTTTGCAAATCTGTCGTAATAAAGAGTTCCTAGGAGTTGGCAAAGAAAGATATAATAAAAGAGTAGGCAGTGTGATAAAGAACACATTTCTTTCCGGTTGTTCCGGTCCATTTAAACCAAACGCAATAGATCCCACTTGCTTGCAGATAAAGAAATGATCCCAGGTCCTTACCAATAGCAACAAACCATTAGGAGGGGAAGCAGTAGAAATAGCAGAGGGTCTGGTGTGCAACCAAGAGTGGTACTCTAGGCATGTGCGTGGTCCGGATGCAGCGGGGCTGCCTCTGCTGTGAATACCTGGGTGAATTCCCCTCGCCCCCGACTGAGAGGTTCCATCCCTCCAAGGGGGAGGCTTAACCCTTTAAAAGGAGTAATCAGGGAGGGGGGTGCGTCTGATTTGGTAACGGGTAACTAGTTAGGGATAGATAGATGGACAGATACTTTTGTCATCCCCAAGACAATTTAAGATTCAAACAAGTCTAAATTTAATGTTGTTTTTGTAAAAGTAAGACCTAAATCTAAAGATAGCATCAAAAGTAACATTACAACAGCAACACGACAATAGCTAAGTTTTAAGTAAGGGAGTGCAGAATTATTAGGCAAGTTGTATTTTTGAGGATTAATTTTATTATTGAACAACAACCATGTTCTCAAAACTCACTCCCATTCCATGAGTCCATAAAACCTTAGAAAAATCTGTCTTGGCCCAGTCTTGAGGTTCCAGCCTGAGTGTCTTGTTCAGTGGTGGTGGTTTTCCAGCCTTTCTTACTCGGCCATGTATCTGAGTATTGCACACCTCGTGCTTTTGGGCACTCCAGTGATGTTGCAGCTCTGGAATACGGCAAAACTGGTGGCATCTTGCCAGCTGCATGCTTGACTTTTCCAGGTTCCAGGTTTCTCCACACGCTTCTTGCCACCCTGTTGACTATTTTGAATGAAACGCTTGATTGTTGGATGATCACGCTTCAGAAGCTTGGCGACTTTAGGAGTCCCTCTGCAAGATGTCTCACTGTTTTGGACTTTTCGGAGCCTGTCAAGTCCTTCTTTTGACCCTTTTTGCCAAAGGAAAGGAAGTTGCTAATAGTTATGCACACCTGATATAGGGTGATGATGTCATTAGACCACACCCCTTCCCATTACAGAGATGCACATCACCTAATATGCTTAATTGGGAGTAGACTTTCCAGCCTACACAGCTTGGAGTAAGACAACTTGCAGAAAGAGCATGATGTGCTCATAATACTCATTTGCCTAATAATTCTGCACTTCCAGATAATTAAGAGTACACTCCAGACACGTGACACGGACGTCCACCAGGGGTCGCCAAATTGCACTAAACGCTCCACGTCCACTGAGGGCTGGAAAAGGACATGACAGAAGCAATCAAACAGACTCCATGAGGGTGGCCTGAGGGCCTGTAGTGGTTCCTGTGCTCACTGCCCAGCACCGTAGAGCTCGATTGGCATTTGCCGTAGACCACCAGAATTGGCACGACGCCACTGGCGCCCTGTGCTCTTCACCGATGAGAGCTGGTTCAACCTGAGCACATGCCACAGACGTGAAAGGGTCTGGAGATGTTGTGGAGAACGTTGTGCTGCCTGCAACGTCATTCAGCTTTGGTGGTGGGTCAGTGATGGTCTGGGGAGGCATATCCCTGGAAGGACGCACAGACCTCTGCAGGTTAGATAATGGCACCCTGACTGCTATTCGGTATCGGGATGAAATCCTTGGACCCGTTGTCAGAACCTACGCTGGTGCAGTGGGACCTGGGTTCCTCCTGGTCCACGACAATGCCCGACCTCATGGTGTTAAGAGTATGCAGGCGGTTCCTGCATACATAGAGCTTAACTTGGTTTGTCGGATACAGCAAACTTCTTTTTACACTTGCAAAGTGCATAAGGTGCGGTTTGAAAACGGCGTGATGGTGCTTTACAGAAACGCTTGCATCCGTGAGGTTTGACTTTTACGGAGGTGCAAATTCAGGAACGCAATTATAAACACAACATGAGACACTTTCTACTCAAACAAGCTTTTATTGTTGTTGCTGGCTGGGGTTTGTGTGTCCTTGATTGGCACCTTGTGTTGTCTTTCGGGTCCACGCACACGCACACACGCACGCACACGCACACACTCAAAGGAGCGCCAGCATGAAATGTGTGCATTGAAAAAGTGAAGATTATTGCTGTTTCTTGTGGTGTGTTAAAAGAACAAAGTTAGTCCGCCCTCTGCTGGTCGCTTCATTCCTTCGCGACTAAAAAGTCCGAAATGAGACAAAAAGATTCCAAACCCAAATGGAGGGCGTCACCCCGTGACTCGACCTAACCCGGTAGAACTAGCGGGTCGTGCTTCCCTGCGTGTCTCACGCGTGCTCCAAGAGGGTGGTGTTAGAACAGGGGTGGGAAAACTGCAGCCCGCGGGCCACATCAGGACCGCCAGGCGTCCCAGTCCAAATTCCTCCCCCCCCCCACCTCGAACATCCTTGCCGGACTGGCAGTGCCGTCGTGGCACGCTTGAGTCGCACCGGAAGTGGTCCGATGTAATCCGCAGCGCGTACACAATGCCGATCCAAACACACACGTGATGCACACGCATGCAAATACATATTCACGCACAATGCCAAAATTATACCCGCCGCAAGGCATGCCGGGTAGCCTGTGGTACTCTCCCCCATTTTGTGTTTGTTGCATTTCTGCTAAATATGTTGGAGGTCGTCACGGAAGTAAACAAGGAGGGACGCTCCAACAACCCAGCATACCTTGCGGGCACTCATTAACACTTGTAAGTCAGGTGTTTACCACTGTTACTAGTCGTGGCTGATTTATGTGTTGGCTTTTTGCGTGCACCGTGAGCAAGCATGTCGCACCACCCGAGTTATTTAGCAACGTCAAAATAAAAGGAATTACTTATGGGGTGTCACGAGACAAAAAGTACAGTGAAATAAAATCTGACAAAAGATTGCAATCTATTTATATCTTTTCTTGTAGGTTACACTGCGCGTGTATGCTAGCGGCCCCGCCTCCACCCGCCGAGCCAAGGCGCTGAAAGCAATGCACAGAGTGAACCCTCTTCCAGCAGGCAATATATGAATTATTCGTTCATTTTCATCCGTCATGTGATCAGTTTATTTGATCTGAATGAGCCTTCTTGTGACGCCCCAATTCCCTGCAAGCTAAGATGACGGCTGAGCTACATTCACTGATTTTCACGTACAAAACTCTCCTATCCTGTCGTTGGGAGCAGAAAAGGTGTGGCTTGAGCTGGAAAGTCATTCCGGGGGGAAGCGTGTGGGAATCTTGCAGAGTTAGAAACATCTGTGAAGGTTAGGGCACGTCTGTGCAACACAAAAGGTCCGAGTGCTTTGTTGTGTGTAAGGGAAGATACACACGTGCCAGCTTAGCTCGTGGCGTCTTCCTCGCCGCGCCTTCAGTGGACGCCGCCGTTGTAGGAACGTACGCCGTACGCGTCGAAGTCCGTCTCCAGGAAGCCGCATGAGACGGGCTGCTTGTACAGCGGGTTGGACGCCTGCGAGTCAGAACCCGGCGGAAGCGGTCAGCTGCGGAGGTGTCGGGACTCCGAGGGCCCGTTTACGCCACGCTTACCATCTCGTACCGCGCGCGCGAGCGAGCGCTCTGGAAGCGCGCAAACTCCCGCCGGTCGTGCACGGTGATGACGGCTTTCCAGGCGGCCAGCAGGACCACGCCCACCAGCAGGATGCTGCCCACCACCGCCAGCAGAACCATCAGAGCGTCTGGACCGCCGCCACACTCTGATGACACAAAATGTGCATGTCAGCAACTACACGTATTAGAGTTATTAATATGTGTATATATAGAGTTTATATATTTAATTTCATTGGGATTGACAGTGACATGTAATCAAGAATATATGCTTGTCCATACTGTAGTCTATACTATTTTATTGATGTAGTTATAGCGGACAGGGCATGTCGGACATGCCAGAACTAGCCAGGATGCCAGTTTCCCCCTGTGGTCCGTTGCCATGGTGTGCAGATGGCTCCTGGGAAAAACATTTGCAGGCGCGGTTAAAAAGTAGACAAGCATAAAGTCTTGAGCAGTGAATCATAGCGAAGACAAATGACAAACAAAACAGTTAAAACAAACGGGTTATTAGGAACAGCTTGCATTTATTGGCAGAAAAACATGACAGAAAAAAGCACAAGAAAGTAAACAATAATAAA
>QODF01000172.1:796983-897499 GCA_024372805.1 Oostethus manadensis | reverse complement strand
TTTTTTTTTAATGCAGAGTCGTCTACAACATTTTCAGCCAGGCCCAACCCGAAGAAGCCAGACCCGCCACCGGCAGGGGCAAGCACAAGGGTCCGGTGCTGTGGTTGGAAGGAACGACCTCCCCGATCGGAACCCGTGCAGTGTGTTGTTGTTGGACTTCTGTGCGAACCACAGTTTGTACCCCGGGGAGTTTAAGTACCCCGAGGTACTTCATCTCCTCCACTTGAGGCAGGACCGCAACCCCTGACCCGGAGATGGCGCTACACCCTTTCCCGGGCCAGAACCATGAACTCGGACTTGGAGGAGGCTGATTCTCATAACAATGGACTTCGTTTTCCCTCGCCAGGACGCGGGTCAACGGGGCCCCCCTTTTGGAGCCAGGCCTGGAGGCGGGGCACGATGGCGAGCGTCTGGTGGCCTGGGCCTGCACCCAAGGGGCTCGGTCGGGCACAGCCCGAAAAGGTAACTAGGGTCCCCCCTCCCATGAGCTCACCACTCGTGGGAGGGGTCAAAAAAGGGTCGGGTGCAAAGAGAGCTGGGTGGCGGCCGGAGGCGGAGGCCTTGGCAGTCCAATCCTCGGCTACAAAAGCTAGTTGTCTGCAGCCCTTGGACCCAAAAAGAACAATAGGACTCTCATCAGTCCACAAAATGTTCCTCTATTTCTCTTTAGGCCAGTTGATGTGTTCTTTGGCAAATTGCAACATGTTCTGCACATGATTTTTTAATAGAGTGACTTTGCAGGGGATTCTTGTAAACAGATTAGCTTCACACAGACGTCTTTTAACTGTCACAGTACTTACAGGTAACTCCAGACTGTTTTTGATCATCCTGGAGCGGACAATTTGGCTGAGCCTTTGCCATTCTGTTTATTCTTCCATCCATCTTGATAGTTGTCTTCCCTTTTCTGCCACGTGTTTCTGGTTTTGCTCTCCATTTTAAGGCATTGGAGATCATTTTAGCTGAACAGCCAAAAAAATGTCACACCTTTTCATAGGTTTTCCCCTCTCCAATCAACTTTTTGATCAAAGCACGCTGTTCTTGTGAACAATGCCGTGAAGGATCCATTTTCCTCAGGCTTTCAAAGAGAAAGGATGTTCAAAAGGTGATTTTTTCACTGCATTGCTCACTGATTGAATACCATACTGCTATTTTTTGGACACACCCCTTTCACCTAATTGGCCAATTGCCCAGCCTTAAGCGCGCGCATATCATGAATGCTAGGTCTTGTTTTTTGAGAATCTGCTGCACCTACTGTTAAGTCGCCGTGTAGCAATAAAAATAAAGTGATATTATTTTTAACACTACTGCACACCCTTGGCCGCGCTTCGTCCCCAACACAATGAAGATGCCGAGGGGGGGCCTTGACGTCAGCGCCCGGGCAGAATATCAGATTGGAAAATAATCAGCGGCCATCCAGCAAGCAAGCGACAGTGGGGGTGTAACGGTGTAGGCGGCGACACGGTGGTGACACTTACACAGTGTGAGGCGGCTCTTGGGGTCTCTCGGCCTGCTCGGGGAACACGGGATGCGGGGGCTCTCCGATGGGGACGCAGCCCAGAGATTTGCTGATGGCGTGGCTCAGCTTTTTGGCTGGAGACTTCTGCAAAGGCGACAGCAGGGACGGGTCGGCGTCAGCTTCTCAAAGAGTGGGGGGGGGGNATTGGCCTTGGTAAATGTCTGCGCTCCACTGTCTACTTAACAATACATCTATTATTGAGTTTGTTAGTTATCCAATAGAAAGAGCAATATATTTGTATCTTTTGTGCAACTCTAGTACTGGATCATATTACTGTTGTTACTAAATGTATTGTATATTGTTACGTCCCAAAAGGTGTCTAGGGTAAAATGGGACGGTGAAAAGCATAAGAAATAAGAATACTGGGCAGGGAAAAATGACACAATGACAGGTCAAAGAAAATTAAGTATTTAATCAAACAAAAACTGAGGGTGCAGGTGAGAGAGAGAGAGGCCACTTGCTGTCTGCCTCCTTTATGCCAGCTCCACCTAATTGTCAATCCATCACACTTGGGATGCACCTTCCAGGTGTGTCAACACTCTACAAAGGAGAGAAAAACCCCCGCAAAGAACTACACCCACTACGGGATGTAACATATATTGTATGTACAGGACAGATGATGTGTAGGTGACTTTTAACCATTTGACTATCAAAAGGCAAGAAATAAGTTGCAGCTACAACTTGCTATGGTGGGAAGAGCTTTCTCTCTTTTCGTCATTTACTATTACACACCCAATATTTGACACTGGTTCACTGTCAGAACATTCTGAAAAGGACTCGTGTTGATGCATTTGTCATAAAAATACATCATATATTTCTAAGAACTCATAAATCATCACTTTTAAAAAAAATATTAATTGCTGCATTTTTTCCAACATTTATTAAAGAGTCTTGTATGTCTTGTATAGTTTTTCATTGCTAATTGAACAAAAGCGATATCGACAAGAGCGTCACTTTCCTGCACAATAAATATTGTCTCATGCTCCCTATGCCCTTAATTCACCATTTGAGCCTGTTGTCTTGAAAAATGTCTTGCCACCAGAGATTTTTTATTGGCAAAAATGCACAGATTCAGTACATTGAAGGATTTGTTTAGCACAGGTAAATGAGTCTCTCACTCCCTGTCTTAATAGTGTTCTGAATATCAAACTGTGAACAAAATAGAAACCTTGCATCAGGAGGGCTAAACTGAGTTCTATTCCCGCCGCACCAAAGATAAAAAGAAGCCTGTACTTTGTCGAATTAAAGTGCATTTTATGGTGGTGGGGGGATGCCACATTTTCTCAAATTAAAGTGCATTTTATGGGGGTGGGGGCCGCATTTTCTCAAATTAAAGTGCATTTCATGGGGGTGGGGAGGCCGCATTTTCTTGAACTCAAGCGCATTTAATTGGCACAGATGGCCTTGTGATGTGGCCTCGAAGGAAGGCTAAGGAATAACAGAATTGATCTTTCTCCAAGACGTCCGTCGAGTGACATGGGCTTCTCATCTCATCACACGCTGCAGGTTTTGGTCTTACCCAGGACGAGTGCTCCTTCATCTGGTGCTGGTTGCTGTGGGGACCGTTGGCGTGGCCGCGCCAGAAGCAGCTCTGGCACAGCTGGTAGCCGTGGCACTGTTGGCACCGGTAACGGAAACCCATCATGCTCTCGCTCCGGCAGTACGAACATTCCACTGGATGGAAGACTGAGAGGGAGAGATGAAGGACAGGAGAGCTGATTGGACTACCGTACGGAGGAAGTGTTGTACGGACCGTGGGGGTTTTACTGCATGATTTTAAGTTTGTTGCTTTTGTAGCAGCATTTGACCAAAAAAGGTATACGGTAGACCTGGCAACATTTAGGTAGATACAGTTGCTGGTGCTATGCTATCAGTAGCTTTTTGTCAAGAAAAAAAACATTTTTCGACTATTATGGCTACTGTGGTTATTTGCTAGGAATTGGAAGGCCTTTGCGGGACTCGCCATTTTCAACGTTAGCCAGGCGGTGCATGAGCGGCAGCCAAACCAGGCATTGAGGTGGAGGGTCTGCCATCAACACGTCCAAAAAAGTGTTCAGCACGATCTTCTTCTGGTTGCAAACACACACACACACACACACAGGTACGCAGCATCAGTGAGAGACAAGGGATGGGGGAAGTGAGACGCAGAGGTCTTCCTCCTACCTGCTGAGGGAAGCAGGTCCTCAGCGAGTGTTCGGTGTAGCCGAAAGAGGGACCCTCGAAGACGGCGGTGGGGAGCTTCAGTACCTCGCGGAGGAACTGGTCGAACTTGGCAAACACCATCACGCCGCTGGAGTCGGAGATCTGTGAGAAAATGTCTGAGAGTACAAACATGGTTGGTGAAAGGAAATAGGAAGTGGGGCTGGAGAATGGAGCGCCTGTGAAGCAACAGCACCCCCGTGTGGCCTCCTGCAGCAACACCTTCGTTCTGCTGGGCCCAGATCTACTGTACTTACAGCGCAGCTTGTCCACTATTTTGCCTCCACACATGGTCGATAGCATGGCTTTCATGGAGAACACCGTCAGCTTGCCGTGGCTTTCACTGCACACCGAGCAGAAAAGACCGTTCAGAACTCACGGAACACCAATCGGACACACCGGCCACTTTCTCACTCCGCAAGGGAAAGTGCTAAAAAACAGTCATGATGAGAACACGTTTTGAAAATCATCACAGACTCTTTCCTCCTCCAGTGAGGGGAAAACGGAAGAAGCGACTTTGCCGTGTAGAGAACATACGGTTTGCTAACGAGTTCTACTTGTTGCATCTCTTTGTCATCCAGCAGCATTTTTCATTCATCCTTTCTTTTCATACTTTCTCCTCATAGAACTTTTTCTCAGCCTAATCCTATTTGTAATATTCTTTTCAGCCCTGTGCTACAGAAATGACATTTATCCCCATAAAAGTACGAGTTTATTTCTTGTACAATTGCGACTTTTCCCCGTTAGAATCCAACTTTTCTCTTTGAATAAACCGTTTTCCGGCTGTTTTGGACGTAAGTCAGCCTGCACTCGAGAAGGCTGGGAAGATGCTGGGGAACACGCTATCAACTCTACTCCGGAAGACTTTCTTGAGTTTTATTTCAACCGTGTACAGGAGCGTGGCTGGCTGGGCTCTCCCTTAGAGATAGGGTGAGAAGCACTGCCATCCGGGAGAGACTCGGAGTAGAACCGCTGCTCCTCCGCTTTGAGAGGAGCCAGATGAGGTGGCTCGGGCATCTGGTTAGGATGCCTCCCGCCTTGTCTAGCATTAACGTGAAAGAAATGATTTTTTCAATTAAGCTATTTTTTCAAAGAAGCTGATTTTTTTTATAGTGCATTCAAAAAATGCTGCATTCTCCAGAATAAAAGTGTATTGAAAAAATTAGTTTTTTTAAAAATTACATCTAAGTGCATTTTTTTTTTAAATCTCATTTTTTAAAATTAAACTGCATTTTTTCTAAATTAAAGTGCATGTATGTAATGCTACATTTTATTTAAATGCATTTTAGGGGAAAAAACTCAAAAAAGCTCAATTTTACTGAAAATGAAAGTGCATTTTGGGGGGAAAAAAACAAAAAAGTTAAATTTTACTGAAAATGAAAGTGCATTTTAGGGGAAAAAAACAAAAAAGCTAAATTTTACTGAAAATGGAAGTGCATTTTAGGGAAAAAAACAAAAAAGCTAGGTTTTACTGAAAATGGAAGTGCATTTTAGGGGGAAAAAAACCAAAAAAGCTAGGTTTTACTGAAAATGAAAGTGCATTTTAGGGGGAAAAAACCAAAAAAGCTCAATTTTACTGAAAATGGAAGTGCATTTTAGGGTGGTGCATTTACAAATAAAGAATTTAGAAGGGGAAATGCTGTTCCAATTTTCTATCCTGGCGTTAAACGATGCCAGCGTGTCAGATAATGAGGTTTGTGCGTTTGGAAGTGAGCCCTGAGCAGTTGTGGATGGCTTCACACCAAGTTCCACACGGACCTCCCTGTGGAAAGGTTTGGAGGGCTGTGGGTGGAGTAAATTAGGTTGGGGCGCCAGGCGGTAAACCCGAGGAAAGACGCAGGAAAAGTCTGGAAGATCTAGAAAGCGCTGTGTGCGGGTTACCATGTGAAGCTGCTCTTTAGTCCACAACTCAGTACAAAGGCCCAAAAATCAGTACACTAGGTCCCCTTCATAAGACAAAATTCAAATCCTTGTGAAAGGAGCAAAGGTTTGCAGCTTCACTGTCAAAAGATCACACTTCCTAAGCATCCAAGAAGATGTCATTCCTTCCACCATCTAGTAGCGTCTAGCAAACATTCTTGCTTCTTTGCACGGAATGGCTCAGCATTTACACTCCTCTGCTTTGTAACACGCTACGCTGGCACACAGGTCTTCATACCTGTCATAGGTGGCCACCATGAAGTTGAGCAGCAGGCCGATGGACTGCTCCACGCTGATCTGGTGTGTGGTGGGCAGCCGCTTGTTGAGCTGGTAGTAGATGGAGGACAAGATGGTTTCCAGGCGCGACACGTTGATCTCAGCGCCGTGGTCCAGCGCGTTGAGGCCGTTGTCCCGAAAGGCCTCGATCATGTTCCACACGTCCACCAGGTGCACTGTGACATAGTGTGACGTTCACAAACGCTCCCGTTATCATGTGTTTATGAATGCACGGCAAACACTGCTTTCACGCTTCCTTCTTACGGTTGCAGCGCTTCTGCACAAAGCGCAGTTTGCAGGCCGTCCTGTACGTGGACAGCCTGATGACGTCAAAGTTTTGAGCTCCTGGGAAAACAAGAAGGGATCTTGTCAACAAATAGGTTGCGGAATGATCGAGTTTTCAAGTTCATTTAAAGATTTGCCATCAATCATTTCCAAAGTGGAAAAAGAAGTTAAGCAAAACATGAACACAGTATCAACTTTAGCCATGAAGGTGTTAGGGGAAGGTTTTGGGTGTGCTACAGGCAGAATTATTATTTTTTTTATGATTTTCAACATTCACCAATCCCTCACCCCTCTGCACCTTCACCATTTTGCAGCTTTTCCAAAACTGAGCTAACAAATTCCACGTTTTATAATCATGCTGACCTCAGCATCCCTTTGACGTTAAGACGGCTTTTTTAGGTGTCAACGTGTGGTAGGCTAACTTCCTTTTACACTTGCATCCAAATGACCGGTAAAACGTTAAGTCTCTATGATGGCCACAGTTTGACACTGGGACAGATGATTTCTATTGACATTGTTTCCTATCGCTGTGCCAATCCGGCGTGATCGAAATAGCTGAGGTAAGATTTCATCAGGCTCGATTTTATTGAACTAAAATGCATTTTTCCCCCAAAAAGGTGCGTTTTTTTCCATAATTGCACGTTTTTAAAAAAAAAAAAAAGAAAGATGCATCTTTTCCGTTAAAGTGCAGTTTAAAAAATGCTGCATTGTCTAAAGTGCAGCCGCGCGGTGGATGAGTGGGTAGCACGTTGGCCTCACAGTCAGGAGGTTCTGGGTTGGAATCTCCGTTGGGCATCTCTGTGTGGAGTTTGCATGAGTTTGCGTGTGTGGGTTTTCTCCGGGTACTCCGCTTTCCTCCCACATTCCAAAAACATGCATGTTAGCTTCATTGGCCGCTCTAAATTGTCCATTAGAGTGTGAATGGTTGTTTGTCTATATGTGCCCTGCGATTGGCTGGCGACCAGTCCAGGGTGTACCCCGCCTCCCGCCCAAAATCCGCTGGGATAGGCTCCAGCATCCCCGCGACCCTAATCAGGATAAGCGGTACAGAAAATGGATGGATGGATGGATACCCGCGACCCTTAAAAAAGCTTTTTTTGCGGCCCGTTACATGCACGTTAAGGTGCACGTCAAATGTATGTGTTCAGCTTCCATTCAGCTGGAATCAAATGCAGAACGCGTTGAGAAACTGCGCTTGGTAGTAACCCCACTGCTCACCAGGTGGCAGCGATGCTACGCTGGTGCTGGGTCGGACACACAAGCGCCACATGGGAAGCCATGTCTATTCTATATTCCCCCTGGTGGAGGTAATGTGCGTGTACGTCCACTCACTCATCTCCATGAAGAGCTGCCTCTTCTCCACCGTGGCCTTTCCCCGTTTGCTGCCTTCCTCGATCATCCTGCCACACGACAACATCATCATCATCATCACCATCACCCCAAGCGCTCCTCGCCATTCCCCTGCCCTCTCCCAGCCTCTTCTCACACTCTGCAATTTCTCTGACTTTGTGGATTATTTCCAGTCTTATTTAGGATGGGGGGGGGGGGGTCCTAGGAGCTATGTTGTCGGAGGGGCTATATGCCCCTGGGAGGGTCTTCCAAGGAAAACCAGGTCCTTGGTGATGGGCCAGACATAGACCCCTATAAATAAAGCAAACTGGTCTTCGGAAGCCAAATCTGGTTCAGGCCTACGACTTCTGACAACTTCCTTCTCCAATAATAAAGACCTTCGGGACTCAAAAAGAGCAAAAACGTGACTTTATTCTTGCAAGACCGGCTTTAGTCTGGAACAAAAGAAAATGGAAATTAGAATTTCTAAATTCTAACTTTGTCCCAAAAACTAATCAGGCTTTATTGTGATTGCGTAACATCGTACGGTTCTTCTTTTCCTTGAAAAATCTGACTTGACGCTCAAGAAATTCGGACTTTTTTCTCAACTGTGAAATGATTTGTGTCGGTCTGTGTTGTGGGGTGACACCTCGTAAGACCTTCCTCTCGCGGGGAGACTGTCTTTTTCTTTGCACTCGCGACCTTGTGATCGTCATTCAAAACGAAAAGAATCGAATTTCCTTTCCTGGAGAGTTTGTGTGCTTTTTTTGTTCAAATAGTTGCACTTTGTGTGTTTTCTTCTCACGCGCAGCTAGCAGAATTAGCCCAGCTAGCCTCCAGGCTAGGAAGAGACCGCCCATCTCCCCTCGCATGCAGGAAGTACGGCTCTCGATGCAGTAGGCGACTCGCACTGGTTGTACCGGTCGCAAGCACGCAACATTGGGCCACACAGAAGACAAAGTGTTTGCTCAGCTGTTAGTGTAGGAGTCTTTTTTTCCAACTGGCTAGGCTAAGCTAAGCTAGCCGGCTAGCTTAGCCTAGCCTAGCCAGCGTGTGGCACGACATCAGCTGGATTTGGAGACGGGTCAAGGTCAAACGATCCCACGAGAACGGACTTAACGAACGCATCTCGTTTTCCACGCTGCTGCTGGTGCGTACGTCGCGCTACTTCTGTTACAAGCTAGCTGCTAGCTAAGCGTTTACCTGCCAAAGGCGGCGTGTCGCACAAGATTGCAGCTCTTGACTTTGACCCTGTGAAGATACAAAAAAACACATTCAAAATCATCCATTTGCTACGCCGCTTTTATCCTGGGTGGCGGGGATGCTGGAGCCTATCCCGGGGCGAGAGGGGAAACCAGCAGGGTCATAGTGCGGCTGATGCTAACCACGCTAACAGCAACTTAGCCTTGGAAAAACACAGGAAAAGACCCACTCCGTGTGAAATATGGGAAAAGCACGTTTCTTTGCTGGTCCAATCACATGTTCTATTTTTATTCCGTGGACTGTCATAAACTTTCCAGACAAGATAAGAAAGGATGCAGATGATACACATATAAGTGTTTTTTTTGCAAACACAAGCTACTGGCACATCAATCCGTCCCTTTGTCGCTAATAATCATCTTCTTGGCATCTTCCCGGCCTTCATGACGTCACTCTGAACTTCGACTCAAATAATTAGAATGAAATTGCACTTATTGCAATAACGGAGTCATAAAATCGAATGCATTGCATTATATTAGTCATTATTAGATGACGGTAACAACTGGCTGCCAAAACGAAACGCACAAACTACGGCTCGTGCTCGGCCGTGACGTCATCGCCATCGTCATAAAGGTGCGTTCACGTGACCGCACCTTGAGCTTGACGCTGCTCTGCGGTTCCTCCCCCCCCTCCCTCCCCAAATCACTCATGTGCGGCCATGATGCACCGGATTTCTTCCTCACCATGACGATGATGATGGTGATGTCGTCTTTGTTTACGAACAGAAAAAAAAAAAAACAACGCCTGAGTGTTTTCTCACCGGTGTCGGTCCGCTCGGAGCCCACCACCGTCGAATCACGCCGGTCGCCTCTTCAGCATCCTCGGCCGCGTCGGCACCAGGAAGGAGGCGAGGATGCGAGGAGGGACGCCAAGGATGGAAGCGATCAATCGAAATGACGGCCCGGGTGGTCTTCGCCGCGTCTCAGCGGCCTTGCTCGACTCCTCCGCGCCCCGGGAGCACTGCAGTGGTGGTGGCCGCGCACACTGACGCGCCGCTCGGCGTCGTCAGCCAGCCAGGCGGCAGAGCCGGAGCAAACACTGGAGGTGCCATGCGCGGTCACCTGCTCCCCTTCGCGCATGCGCCAAGCAAGGCCGCTTTACAGTCCACATCCGGCAGATGGTGCTGTTTTTCCATCCCTGCCGTGCGTGCTGCTACTCTGCTGACACAAAAGCCTCCTTGCTGGGGGAGAGGAAACGCCAGTCTGTGTACTCTTACGTCATCACTGCAAAGGCAATGGTCATTACAGCCACGTGTCGACAGTTTTCATAGAGGAAAAGTAGGGAGGAGGATTTGGAGATGAAACAGAGAACTTTTAGAACATGGACCTAACCTGAAGATTGAAAACAGAATGGCAAGTGAAAATTAGTAATGCGCATTAAGGGTTTTTAGAGCCACCTCCCACAGCGTGAAAAGATGTTTACACAACACGTATAATGCTTTGCAGTCTTTTTGCTATCATGGAATTGTGTTTAAACGAGGCATAACCAACTCCATCCTGTCGACATTGTTCTTCGGGAAGAGCATCCTCTTTCAAAATGTGTACTTTCAAGCCAAACGCTTCTTCCTTCATAGCACTCATCAGTGAAATGATCACCGCAAAGAACAGAAGTCGAGGTGGGGGTGCGTCTGTCGCTCGTTCTCTGCACTTGCCTCATTCATTGTTGTCTCTTTAGGAAAAGAAAACAAACGTACGGTATGACTCGGGTACTGCCAACATCCAGCGGCAACACGACATTTGGCATGACTACTAATTTGATGGGAAAACTGCTGAACTAACTTTGTTTACTCTGCTTTTGCCTCAATGGCGTCACTTCCGGATACGAGGCTGAACGGCGAGCGCTAGCTTATCATGGTTACGGTTGTCGCCGGCAACTAGAAATGTCATTTTTGCCAAAATGGCACAATGCAGAACATCAATCTAAACAACATACTGTATGTTTTGGATAAATCCGGTCAGGAACCCTTAAAGGTTGAACATCCGGATACGTCACCATGAACGACAGGCAAAAGACACAAACTGCTAAACGGGACACATCTAGGGATGGAAACAGAACACAAAATAAAAGCACGGTGCAGCAATAACAAGAAATAATAGCCATTTGTAGAAAATGCCATTAAAGCTTTCACATTGTGTTTGGAAAAGATTTATTCCAAAAAGTTCCACTTGGCTTGCAACATTCACCCACAATTTCAGATGTTTTAGGCAACACAGCCAAATCCCATGCGTGCTTAAGACAATAAAAGCTCTACGGTGGCCTGTCTGGTCCAAACAAACAAAATCCCCAGAAAAACAAGGCCGGTATATTCATTCACAACAAAACACCCTGTTGAATTTTTCAAAAGAAAATCTCTTTTCAATCAAATATATTAGTTCAAATATATTACTTTGCTTCATTTGTAAGACGTTTTCAAATGATTTGGTATTTGGGAAGAAATTCTTATTGCGCCGGCAGGAAATGCTGACCAGTTGATTGCGTTTTTTTCAAGCCCAAAAATCATTTGGTTGCACACGCTGTGCCCAATCGCGGTTTATTAGCATTTTATGCTACACGTGCAGCATTTGACGCGCTCATTTTGCCAGCCAATGTTTCCACCCGAGGTGCTTTCTTTACAGGACATAAATGACGTACGTTTCTTTTTCGTCACGGTGAGACTTTAAGGTTCACGCAGACAGGGATATTTTCAATTTGGAAAACACATTCAGAACCCCCAAAAAGCCAACATGGCCGACTTGATGTCTGTGAATCCGTGTAGACCAAACTTTGTCCTCCCGCGGTGAAAATGAAACTGATATTTATTCATTGAAGTTGTGTATACCGCATTTCATCTTAAATACTTTCAACTTTCTTTCTGTCATTTTTCTTATCCTGAGGATGATTACTATTTCAACTTTCAAGTTCCATAACATTTTCATTTCATTCCCATCATATTACCAATCCCCCCCCCCTCCCAGTCCTTGATTTTGTTTGTTGGTTTGTCATACTATTTTTGTTTAATATGCTTTTTTCTTTCATGTTTTGTCTTTATTCATGTAGAATTACAGCTGTGATATTCTAACTTTTTCTCATTTTTGTTGGTTTCTCAAACTATAATGGCTAAAAAAACATGATTTTTTAATATTTCAACTTTGTGCTACTAAAATGATTAAAAGCGTTATCTTCCCTCAAGTTCCAAGTTTATTTTTTCTCCTAAGAATACAATTTTTCCCCCTAATATTATGACTTTATTCTTGTAAAAACCAGGCCATTCTTAATGTTTTTATTCTTGTAAATTTTCTTCACCTAATTTGAGAATTAGTCCAATAATATTTGGACTTTATCACCATCATTATTTTAACTTCATTTTGTTTTGTTAGTCGTACTTGTATGTACAGTGGTATGAAAAGTGTGGGCACCCCTCATAATGTTCCTTTACAAATGGTGAGTTGTTTGCACCAGCGGTTCCAGTCAAATGTATCATATAGCAGACAAACAGTCATAATTGAGAAGTGCAATAAAGTGTTTAGGATTTGCAGAAAGTGTGCAATAATTATTCAAACTAAATTAGGCAGGCGCATACTTTTGGGCACCCTTGTTGTTTTATTGATTTGGACATCTTTAGTGGCCAAACTTCAATAGTATAATATTTCAACTTTATGCTAGTAAAATGACTTCTTTCCTTCATTATATTACAAAGTTATTCTTGCAGAATTTCTCTCTCTCGTACCAACTTTTTCGTGACTGCCGATTTCTCCATTTTTTCTTTGTAGTTTTCTTGTTGAATTCTATTTTTAAGAATGTGCCGCGGGCCACAAATGGCTTTTGGACCGCAATTTGAACCCACCCCTGATGTAGTAATAAGGTGGCAATCCTTTAGCACTGTAAAAACTAAGGCTATTAAAGTAACTTCATTAAATACTACAGTACATCCTTACAGAATACAAATCCTACTATATTAACACAGGACTTATTAAGAGTTGCATTAACTTAATAATGCAGATCATTTGCGTGAGAGTAATGTTTTAATTTCACTTCAACACACGTTCTGCATGTATTAGCTAAAGAAAAAGTTGAAGAAATGGAGAAAATGAATATCAGGGGTCTCCCACCCCAGCCCTGTCATCCTTTCATTTAGAAATACATTTTGCTAGTGGTCACGTACTCCGTGGCTACGTTCACACTGCAGGGTAGGACTCCCGACTCGGATTTTTGGTTTAAAATCCCAGTTTAACTGTGGTGCTTCTTCACATTAGCAAAAAAAAAATGCGACTAGTGTGAACGCAAAGTGACGTGCACGCAGAAGCACGGCATCGCTCGCATTTCCGCGCGTTTACGGAAGCAAAGACTGCTGTGGAGCCTTCGCCATTGATTTCAGTTCTGATACCACGCTGGGCCAAACTCAGGCTGGTATCGGCGATACCAAATCAATACTACGTGCACATTCATCTAATGTGTCTGGTACATTTTAAAACGTAATGTACAGTAATCCAAATCCTATCTTAAAGAACAAAAGACATCATGGTCATTTATTGATTGCTATTAAACCCTGAAGTATATTGAGGTAGTGGGGTGATTGAAAATAATATACATACATAATAATATACAACATCAGAAAAAACAGAAAGGACAAACTCTTATACCTAAAGTATCAAAAGAATCACTATTTTGATTTCAGAATCGACTGTAGATCATGAAGAGCTGGTATCGGACATTTCGGTATGGATCCGCACATTACTAGCATGCTCTCCTTAACGCGTTTGTGGCAATTTCAAGGATTTTGTGCAACGCGAGTCGATATTTTGTCAATGAAATGATTCCGTGTAGAAGATGGAGAAGAAAGATGGCAAGATGTTTGGTATAGAAGTTTGTAAACAATTTGTTGCCACGTCTGTTCCAAGGTTCGTGTGGGTGGAGTGGTGAGACATTGCCGAGAGCTGCTTCACTAACGCCTTATAAAATCATTTTCGGATGAGAAGAACTTTTGTCTACATGGGCGAGTACCTTTAACCAAGTCTTGCATGATGCACTACGTTTTCCAGGAGCGCCTACCCTTAAATTCTTGGTAAGCACGGGAATACACGCCTTTCCACGACGTATATGTGGGATTTAAGCCACCTGAGCGTTCCCACTGCTGTGGCATGGCATACATATCCCATTTCCATCCACATACCAATGAGACCCGAGTCGCATTTGAAAAAATGGGAATGGTGCTGTTCACACCGACATGAAAAATGCGACACAGGTCGCATTTGAGCAAAGAAGTCGGAATTGACCTGCAGTGTGAACACAGCCTGCGAGTACGTTCTCTACGAGGCGAGATAGCACTGGCACAATGCTAATCTCTAGCGTTTAGCGTTACATGGGTCCGGCCAGTACTCGTGAAAAACATAACGTTTCTTTTGACAAGTCATCTTAAAGGCTTTCATTGTGTTGTAGTGGCGATTGTGCCGCTCAAGGAGAGGAAGAATCAGACAGATGCAGGATGCTTCTTCAGGTAGCATAACTTTCTATACTTTATGCTACTTCTTGCTTCATTTAATTTAATTAATTTCATTAATTGGCTCAACGTCCTTTAAAGAGCAATAAACGTAATATTAAATTCTATCCAAATATGCACGCAAGTTCAGATTCCTCTTGGTGGAACAGAAAAAGGTAAACCTCAATTGAGTTGTCCGTTGAACTTTTCATGATGTTGTCATGACTATAAAATATTGATGCCAATCCTTTGTTGTTTTTGGAGGCAGTGTATCATTTTTTTTTTTTTAGAGTGGGGGGACTGAAAAATAAACGAAACGCTCCAACTGGGGAAAAACAGCAATTGATCAACTATTCCCGGCTGATTGATTCCACAGACGTGTTTACATGAACCTTTGTTTTTAGTACTTGTTTATTATAAGTGTTCTCACGGGGCTTCTCTTGTTCCCCGAGCTCGGTCTCGAAATCTGACACCGCAGCCGTGGCTCATTTGCATATTAACCATGATTGGGTGTTTAATGAGGGGAGGGGGCGCCGCCACGGAGATTAGGGGAGCTGTCTTGGGCTTTTTCTGGTGTTGGACATTCCCCCCCTAAAATTTTGATTTGGGGGTGGGGGCAGACATTTCTTTCCCCCCCACCCCCTTGCCCCAGTGTAGAGCCGCCCCGACAGCAGTAAGTCAATAAAGTCTCGTACTCTTATGTCGCACATTTCTTTCAGGACAAAAATGCCCATGCGTGTGGGGGATGGTATGCGTTTTGAAAATATCCATGTTGCTGTGGACGTCGTGAGCGGTGGAGTAACATCCAAAAAGCAGTAGCAAACAAAAGCAAGCTTCGTATTTTTATATACGATGTGCGGAACACACCTTCTACTTTGTCCCAAAACGATCCGGCGTTCTCCGTATATAAAGTATAAATTCCTTTTTAAAGCTCTCTAGAACTATACATGATTTTTCTAGAACTTTGCCTGTAAATACAAAATAGTTGCACTTCTTCCCTGCAATACGTGCATAAATGCCGAATAAAGGCGGGCCCCACCCCCTCCACAAACTACGATTATCATTAGCGCCCTTTTTTGTTTTTTTGTGGATTATTATGTCCGAGAGTATAAGTGTCAGTCTAAAACACAACAGTCTTTAGGTTCTACAAAAATAGCCACATTCGTTTTCCCCACCCTTGTTAAAAACTACAGAAATATACCTTTAAAAAAATATATCACGCTAATCTAGCGAGTGCAAACGCTGCCAGATTTGATCCGGCAGACTACAGCTTGGATTAAAAAGGGAATTCTACGGACAAAGCCATGTTGGAGCAAAGGAGCATCCAGTGTAGATCTGTCGGCGCGCTGTGGCGCCTTTAAGGTGCAACGATCCAGAAGGAGACTACCTGCAAGCCTCGCTCAGCATCTTCAGAAGACGTGTCATCGTACCACCAGACAGGAGACGCAGAGTTCTGAAGGTCCGATGCAGTCGTGGTGGCAGAAGGCTCCGCATCCTTTGCACATGATCATGGCCTTCAGCCTGCAGTAGCACTTGGACTGCCTGCTGTCCTCCATGTTGGCGCCCTCCATGAAGGCCGGTTCGGGCGACGACTGGCTCTGCAGGGCGTGGTCCAATGAGTTCCCGGCGGGTATGGTGGTGACCGTCACGGAGAAGGACATTACGCTACCGGCGTCTGATGAGGAGGGTGTGGAGGAGGCAGCGGCCCCCAGGGAGCTGTGGTTCAAAGCCTGAGGTATGGACATGCTGATGGTTCCTCCGTAACACGGCCCCATGGCTTCCTGATGGACAGACTTCCTCTGGCGCTGGTGACCCGCGTCCCGTTGGAGCAGATATGGCTCGGATGTCCCTGCATTGCTATTGCACATTTGGACTTGCTTGCGGTTGAAGGGGCTGTTGCTGTCGGTACCGGTTGCACTATCCTCCAATCCTGGCTCGGTTTTAATGTCGTAGTGAGGCAGGACGCCCCCCAGATACTCCCTCTTGGTTCCACACCCTTCCTGCTGCAAAATCTCCTCTTTAGCCTCGTCGTCTGTGCTTTCCCTTTTCACAGCGCACACGTTTGGGATGACAGAGGGACAGCGTTTGCTCTCCGAACCGCGACCGTACGTGGACACGTTGAGAAGGTAGTGTCCCGACATGGCAGGCCTGGGTGTCCTCTTACGAGCCAGGAAGCCGACAAAAATCCAAGGTGGGTCCAGGTGCTCCTCCCCATGTGTGGCTTGATGGGATTTGTTGTGCAGCGACTGAGGAGCGTGTCTCTGCAGAACTTTCCTCTCCATGAACGTCTGTAGAATCTGCTCCTTGTCGGGAGGTTCCCTGTGAGGTCTGGAGTAGTCAGGGAGGGAGAAGCTTTGGGTTCCATGCTGATGGTGTTCAGGATCTCCACCATCAATGCCCAAATAAGACCTCTTCATCTTACTGGAGTGAATGTTGGACATCTTCATCTCCATCTCAGTGAAGGGCTTGGGGAGGATCTGCTCCAAGGGGACCTCTTTTCCCTGCAGAAGCCTAGTGACCAGTGGGTTGTTAGCAGGAATACACGAGGTGGTCCGGGTTGATCCAGACAGGGTGTCCTGACACTTGGATGAATACACAGATGGTGTTGGCTTCTGAGATTGCACACTGGCTGTGCTAACAGAACTACTGTCCTGTCTCCAGGGACTTGGACTGAGCAAACCAACTGGATCTTGTGGGCAAGAAAGAGTCGCTAAACGGGCTGAGGCTTGTGGAGATGTTGGACTGAGATGCAGGGGCTCTTTGGAGGCGGCGGCAGCTGCTGCTCGCTGTGCTCGCGCCAGCTGAGCCTTGGCCTTGATGTCGGCCAAAGTGCGAGCGCCTGTACGAGCCGGGGAGGGCAGAGGCGTCCTCGGCACACCGTGGCTGGGCGACACGGGGACGGGAAGAATTCTCGACACAGGGATCTGCAAATAAACAAGAGCGTGATGATGAATCTGCAGGATCCAGCAGGTAAAGCGTCGATGCTGCAGGAGCTGCCCTGGCCATCCTAAAACCTATGCGCTAAAGTAACTGCTTTAAATTCCTGTCCACAGCAGCGGCAGTCTGCTGAAAAGGAGCGGGCTACGTTACCAAGTCGTTTCTTCCGTGACTTTTTTGAATAGCTGTTAAGGAAAGACGACGGCTGGGACTGATGGGAGAGACTTCATGAGCCGGGTGGTGTAAATGTGGCTTAAAGGTGTACTTTTTGTGTCCCAACAGGAATACAGTACGTGTCCCTCACTTGTTTGTTCCATCTTTGAGAGAAGAGGCGTTCAGTCACGCGCTTTTAAAATGACAGCTTTTCATGTCGTCATGAAGAAAAAACCTCCTTCCTCGTGGACCTGACTGACCGGCCTTCATCAAGGTGAACCCGCCTCGTGTGTATTCCCACCACTTTATCACAATGCAGGCTTCACTACCCACCTTAAAATAAAGCACAGGATCTGTCAGTCAGTCACAGACGGAGAAGCTGTAAGTTTGACCTTTGAGTTCTTCTTCAGCAAACAGGTGAACCTAGCATGTTGCTGTTGTAATGTAATGATGTTGTAAGCTTTAGCGTCACAGAGCTATGCTAATTTTGCTAACGTTTGTGTCCTGTCCAAGTTACATTGTTAGGTGGGATATTTGGCACCTATTACCTTGGACAAATTATACACTCCTGATCAAAATGTTAAGACCAGTTGAGATATTTTTAACATAGAATACATTTTTGCACTGTTGGATCTTAAGGAGGTTCTAGGAAGAACTTCTAAATAGTGAGTGAGACAAAAAACCTGTTGCTGTTTGTTATAAAAAATGAGTAAGCAATTTAACGGAAAAAAAGCATAAAGTGGTGGCACGGAGGCATCTCATGTCCATTTTTCCAAACTTGCCTTGCCACCAATTCCCAAATGTTCGCCATCAGATTTAGATGAGAGGAACATGGCAGGATGGTCCAAAAGAGTGAGATTATTCCTATGATAGAAGTCCTTTGTGAAGTAAAAAAGCCAGTCATTACAATACAGACCAGGCCCTTCCGCCATGAGGGATGCCCGCGGCAACATCTCCACATAGCCGGCTGCCATTTGACACCCCTGCACAACCTCAAGCGCCATTGTTCCACTGAAGGATCATGATGATAGAAAACATTTCAGGTGTGATCTCCTTGTCATGCCAGAAACATTGGAAGCCATCAGGACCATCATGGGAGAAGAAAACTTTCCTCCACCTTTCAATTTCCCATGTTTGGTGCTCTCCATCTAATTCCAAACCTTGGAGGAGACCTGGGCTTTTTCTTCTAAGAAGCCTTTTCTGGCGGATGGCGTCTGATGGTTGCTGGACTACACATGGCACCAGTAGCATACTACATTTGGGCCGAGGATGGTCCCGTTTTGACGGGCAGCCAATGGGAGTCTCCGACTCATTTTTTGGGTCTACCACTTGACTTTTTTTATTCCACAAGCCTCAGGATGTGTGAAGACGTTAAGAATGAGTGTCTTGCTGCGTCCAGCCTCAGCAGAAAGGCCTTGCTTATGCAGCTCAACAATTTTTGCCTTTGCCATGGAGATGACAGTGTGAGTACCTAAAACTAAATCACATTCAATCCATTTTTTGCCAACATTTTGCCTTTTAGGCTGTGATCTTCTACAGTACTTTTGAAGGACAGCATATTTCACTTTCATGTTTCTTTGCAATAAATCGCTTTTTCCTCATGCATTCTGAAGCTCTGCTTAGAACCGCCTTAAGATCCAACAATGCAAAATGCATTCTGTATTAAAAACGTTTCAATTGGTCTTAAGATTCTGATCAAGAGTGTATGTAAAATGGTACTCCTTGGAGATTGCTGAAAAAACAGCACAATATGGGACTTTAATGTGTGAAATGAAGGTGAATAACTCAACCTGCTAACACACCACAGCAGAACATCTTCCTACCTTGAGTGGTGGAACTTTGGGGTTGCCAGTTGACGTGGTGATGGTGGAGCTGGGTGTGTACAACGCTGGAGGAGACACCGAGGAAACGGATGAGGCTGCCAAGGAAACTGAGGACAAGCGTGGTCTTTTCTCTGGTGTCACCTCGTCCTCCCTAACGTCGGGAGATTTCCTTTTCTCATCCTGGATTGTCGCACCAGGCTCAGGCTTTATTAACTCGGGAACCTTAATGGAAGATGCCGCCTCATCCTCTTTTACCTCCGGTGGCGGAGTCGCCCTGGCAGGAGACTGGGGGAGTTCTGGTTTATCGACTTTCTCACTCCGCTCTGTCTGCGTCACCACAGGGACGTGTTCATTCTGCTCCTCAGGCTGTGGTGGTGGTGGCGGCGTGGAGGTTGGAGAGGACTGTAGAGCCGCATGCATCTTGCGATCCTCAGTGTAGTGGGAGCGCCTCGTTTTCATGGGCTCCAGGATGGGGAGGGATGGTTTTGGAGATTTTGTTTGTGCTGGCGTTGATTTTGCCGCCACACCATCAGTCCGGTTGCGGTGCTTGGCGGTTTTGATTTCCTCCGACACTTTAACAGCCACCACCGGCTGACGCGGCTTTGTCTCCCATTTCAGATCCACCTTGGTCAGCTCTTTGGACTCCTCAAAGCTTAGTCCAGAACTATAAAGATTTTGTACAGATAAATGTTGTGGGTCTTTTCTTGTTGTTGAAAATATGAAACACAATATTTCCCAGATATTCCACCTACTTTTCACCATAGTAGCTTTCAAAGAAGGCCTCCTTCCAGTGCTCAACCTTCTTTTCCTTCTCAATTTCCTGCCGCATTCGCAGCTGCAGCTCGGGAGTGAATTCACCTGGAGGGAGAAAAGTGTGTTTTCTGTGAAAGGTGCATCCAGTGAAAAAAACAATGGTGGAAACCGTTTATGTCGACGCCCCTCAGACTGGCTGACTCACATCAACATAAGCGGTTGACCGTGCATGTTGACAACTGAAGCCACCTCTTTTTTGTGAAAACAACACATTTTTGCCGTTAAAGCAGTCAACCATCCATGTCAACGTTGACTTAAGCCGGCACTTTTTAGTAATAAGAACACATTTTATGTCAACACAAGCGTTTGAGCAAGCATGTTGTCAACTTAAGCGGGAACTTTATGAAATTGAAAAAATGAGAACACATTTGATGTTGACATACATCAACATAGCACTTTGACGATGCCATAAGCAGGCACTTTTTAACAATACATTTTTAGGGATGTATCTGCCTGTTATTGAAATATAAATTGTCATCATTTTTCCCCCGTAATGAAAACCGATTTTAAAAAATGCCGTAAATATGCCTACGGGCTACGAGATATTTACCGGAGGTCAAATGCTGACCTCATCAAAGCGCGTCAGGAAGCATGTAAACAAGCGTTGGCAGTAACAGGCATGCTTGCTCTGTGCCTGACTAAGGTTAGGTCTGTGGTTTGCAATGTTTTTTAAGTGTCTCCATCCGATATGAATCTAACGATTTGCAATGACTGCAAAGCGTTGGTTGGCAAAAAAAAACACTCAAATTAAGAAAAAACAAATACAAGCCAAACACCGCCCCAGGGTGAAAGCCATCAACGGGAAAATCATGGAGTGTATGGCACTGGATAACCAGCCCTTTTCTATTGTGCAAGATGCCGGATTGACCAAACCTGAGGCCATATAATTTGCCTTGCCCCCGGCCACGCTCTGATTTGTTGCACTACTGACTTCACCCATCTTGCCTCCAGGGCTGCCCACAATGGTGTATGAATGGGAATGAACATTCGGAGGTAGTCGGGCAGAGCGTATGTGTGAATTGGCAGCCACAATTTCGTCAATCTACCCCAGGGCTGCTGTGGCTACAGATGTGGAGTACCACCACCAGTGTGTGACTGGGGAGTGAACGAATAATGTGAAGCGCTTTGGGTAACTTGAAAACCGCTGTGTAAAATCTATTTCATTATTATTATTATTATTATTATTATTATTATTATTATTATTATTATTATTATAGACGGGTTGTTGACATAGACGTGGTCAACTTAAGCGTGTTCCAGCGTACATCACTTCTGTCGTCACCATGACTCTCAGTACCGACCCTCAGCCAGCCGTTCTTTCCACGACTGCGCGGCTGACGTGAAGAACTCGTTGTTTAAGGCAGAGCTGGTCACCTTGAGGAGGCCGTCCACGCAGGCCTGTCGAAGGAGACACGGGAATCAGTTTCATCACACTTTCATGTCTGGGAAAACGGGTGTGGGCAAAGGCGCCACCTGCTGGTCAACTTCAGGGAGAAGTCGAAGCAGCTTCTGCTGGCAGTCCGGCGGCAGAACGGAGAAGGTGTGCTTGTTGATGATCGCCCGCAGGTTGGTGTTGACCAAGATGGAGTCTGGCGTCTCGACATCTATTTTACACTTGTTGCGTTTCAGGTGCCCTGCAAAGCAAAGTAAACAGACATTAAATTGATATAAAAACATCAATAAAATTCCAGTTACGTTCTTCAGCATTACCTGCACTGAGACGACTTGACCTCTGGGAAACTTTCCTCGGTACGACAGGCAGGCAAAGATCTTTTGAGAGGAGGACAGAGGAGACTCTTTTAGGCCTGCATCCATCACCAGCTAGCATCATTTCAAGTGGACTTTTCCCTCTGTGCCCTGTGCGGTGATGGGGTTCATTTATGGCTAAAAACTACATTTCCCTTGATCTCAAAGTAAAACTTGGGAAGTAGTCACATGCAGTTGAGGTCTTATGCAGAGATCGCTGACACATCTTAAGTAAGTTTGATCAAGTGCAGAATTACTGCAGCTTCAGTTTGGACTACTCCGATCGCCAACCGTCCACTATCACCAACAGGGTAGCTTTGATCCACTTTTTGTCATCATTTTGCCTTTTAAAGGCTGTGCTCTTAAACTGATCAACCACCTATTTCACATGAATGCTTCTTTGCAGTCAAATGCTTACTCTTTCTTCTTTACAACATTTTTGTCTCACTCCCAGTTTTTCTTTTTGCATTTTGAAGCTACTTAGAACCCCCTTAAGATCCGACAGTCCAAAATGTACATTCTACCAAATTTTCTACTGCTGTTAAAATTTGATGGGGAGTGTATAAGATGCAAGATTTTTAGAGTCTTACTGAGAAGAAAACTGCAAAAACTGAGCCCTGGAAAATCTGTTTTTTGGAGAAATGGGAAAGCCCTGACTCCCTGATATTCTTTAAGGGCAGGCTCCCTGTGCTACGTGTTGTATGCACCGTGTATGCATATACTACTCACCAGCTTTGTCGGCCATATCTTTGATGGTCTTCAGAAGCAGTCTGGAACTGGACGTGGTTGGCATCACCCCCTGTCTGCGCTGGTTCCTCTGCTGCTGTTGCTTCAAAGCCTACAAATCAAAAAACAAAAGCAAAACCGGCATAAGAAAAAAAGTGTCAAGAGTGTGTACGTAACCCACTGTTATGGGAATGAATCAGTCCCTTCAGCCACTCTGCCTGCTTAACTAACTGCTAAATGACAATGACAAAGCCTTGCGTAACGCCAGCATCAATCACACAAGCTGGAAGCTGAAATCTCCTTGGCGACACAGATGGACTGAATTATGATCTGCGCCCTCGAGTGGAACCTCATCATGAAACACGCACACACAAAAGCTGCAGAGAGGAAAACGCTGATCGGAAGGATTACGAGGGCACGGATGCTGTTTTTCTGAGTAATTGTATTTGCAGCAGACAGAGGACAGGTGTCCGTGTGAGTCAGCTAAAAATGTGCGTAACCAATGGAACATATGCAGCAACAGTCACACAACAACCTCAGCTGTGTCCAAGCGGTGCATTTTGTGAATGATAGCACTTCTCAAATACAGTGGAACCCCGGGATACGAAATTAATTTGTTCCAAAAGGATTTTTGTAAGCCACATTTTTAAAAGATGAAATAGAATGTATATTGAGTTAAAATTCTAAAAGTTGCTTACCTTTAATACGCAGCGAAGTGCAGTACAGTACGTACGCTGGCAGCGACAAACCAATCAGAGAACAGTACGTCATGCGTACGCTGGCAGCGATAAACCAATCAGAGAACAGTACGTCATGCGTAGCGTACGTACACTTACCTCCGCCATGCCCTCAAGTAGGTATCCTACCCGTATGCTGCAACACAAAATTTATGCCCAGCGCCGGCAGGCACTTTTTTGCACATATTGTACCTTCACATCCTGTTTACAGTTTCTGTAATACAATCCCAATACATTTTTGGTTTTTGGTCGGTGTTACTTTACGCTCTTTGATGTTTGTCCTGCACTGTCTTGTCTGTTTTTGCACTGTGTTGTTTCAGCACTGTTAATTACCCTTAGTTCTCTGTCGTGTTGTATGTGAATACATGTTGTTTTATGTAGCACCAGGGTTCTGGAGGAACGTTGTTTCATTTCACTATGTACTGCATCAGCTTATATGGTTGAAATGACAAATAAAAGCTTCTTGACTTGAGAGTTATGCCACCATATGGGAATGGATTGTGGATGCTGCTTCAACTCTTGTCCGAGCTCTCGGGAAAGCCGGCATCATTGCTGAACGGCCAACAGTGATGACAGGGAACCCGCCATGTTTGACGGAGAAATTGCCCAGCTGTTCAAGTCAGATGCACACGATGAGGACTGTGATGGATTTGTGGGAGAAGGGGGATTAAAAAATACAGGGAGTGTATTGTTAAATAGTAGAATAAAGTTCAACTAAACTCACTTTTTTGCTTCCGTTGCCTTTTTTTGCAGACCGCATGCGCCTTAAAATAAGATAAATTAGAAAAATTCCAAAAAAATCAAGTTTTGGCAAGATCGACAAACTTTCGTAAAGCGAAATTTTTGTAAGGCGAAGCAAAAAAAAAATCAGAAAGGTATTTTCGTATCCTGGATTTTTGGCATTCCGGGGCATTTGTATCCCGGGGTTCCAATGTGTCTGTGTTGCAAAATAGATCATTTTTTCGCACGCATAGGCGTGCCAGTTGGAGCCCTACCTGTTTGAGTGCTTTTTTGCTGTGCTTCTGCGAGGGTGAGATGAGTTTAGCAGCGGGCACGGACGGCGACGAGCACCGAGGCTGCGGAGGCGACGACGGCTGCAGCTTGGAGGGAACTATTAAGACACACAAAAGACAGATGTTACAAAATACACTTCCTGAGGGCGGTGTGCCCACTGTAACGCGTAGCTCTTTTTGTTGTGACGAAACTGGAAGCACCCACGAGCACAATGGGGGCAGATGGGATTACTTTGCCACAATGCAACTCAAGTAAATGCGGTCCGTTGGACAATCGTTAGGAACAATCTCTGCAAGCGTGTTTTTTGTATGAGACCTTTGCAAAATGTGCAGCTCATTCTGGAGCTATCATCTTGTAGCCTGAAATGATGGACTGTATCTATAAGGCTTTTTTGAGGGTCTTCCAAAGTTCATCTGCTCTGGAGTGTTTATGAAATGAGCTTCCACCATGTATGAAGACATGTGCCTCCTCGCTCCAAAAGTGTTGCCGTGTTTACAAGTAGGTATTCCTTTCAAAAGGAGCATGCACGGAACATAAATGAATATTCTTTTTGATAGGGGTATTCCGGTAGGCGAATACATGACCCAGTATTTGGGTAGTATTAAAAACCGTAATCTGAGCGTTTTGGGGTTTTTGGTGTTTACATGACAGTGCGCAACCGGGTTATTAATATTCCGGTTATGATAGGGTTATTTGACTGCATGTAAACATAGCCATTATCTCAGTAGAACAATCACATGACCCGGTTTGCGGACAAGAGTGACCTGCCACTATGAAATACTAAGAAAACACACTCAAGGGATGGGGGTCAGATTCAACCAGACATATGTCCCCAAGAAAGCCTGGAATTATCTAATTATAATTATCTAATTATATTTATTATTATCTAATAAAATAAACAATAATGATACAATTATAATCAACTATTTTTTAACCTGTTTGTAGTACTAAAAACACAAACAATATTTTCAATGTTATTATTATTGATTGTATTTTTGTTTTTTAAAATTAAATTATGTGAAGTAAAAAACTGAATGTATTTCTTCTGTCAATTATGACAGGAAGTTTGGATATGCAGTTACTTAAACGCCGTTAAAAATGAATTACACAGTACTGTAAGTCATTTCCAAGTCGTTTTACATTTCTGCTTGGCACCTCAACTTCTGAGTTAAAGTTTCTTGGTAAAACAATACAAAACGCATGAAAATGCTAATAACAAAATGTGTAATAATATCATGAGGTGGTTATACATTTCTATGGTTTCTTCTGGGGGTAACCATAACGGCCATGTGGCCTACGGTGAAAAGGAGTTTGCCGCCCCCGCATTACAGTACAAATCCGCCTAGCATCGCATCTCTTTCAGCGGTATTTCTGCTCCGTGATGATGCCATCTGTTTCTATGGAAGACTTGCAGTTTGTGGTACAGTGGCAATAATACAACAAATAGTACCGTACAGGCGCACAGCCGTGTAGTGAGGTTACTTCCACGGTGCGGAATGAGGAAGTGGTTAAGGGTCATTGCCAGAAAATGGAGTTTCCCGTTTACGTAGTCGGTGGCTCTACATTCTGTTGCACCTAAATGAAGACAATGTAGTAATACCGTGTACAGATGATGTGCCGTACCTCCTCGCACCCACTTCCTTCTCTGGCCTTCCCGCAGAGCGCAGCTGTTTTCCGTGCTTCGGGAGTCCGAGAGGTTGTCACTGCTGTCGTCGGACGCCTCCTCAGACAGCTCCTTTGCCACATCGGAGATGTCCTTCTAGGGAACACAAAGCAGGCTGCGGCGGGTCCTTTGCCCACCTTTTTTATGGTGTCCAACTGACCTTTAGCGTGTAGACGCCCATCCTGCCCGGAACCTTGTAGAACATCCCCTCCTTGCCACGGGAGTTTGTGTGCAACATTGCGTTCAGGCATGCCAATGGCGACGTTCCGCTGTCGTCACAGGAAGAGAAGGATTGACACATCATGTGTGATGATTTTATTTAAGAAGAGAGTTTAGTTTAAAAACAACAGCTGTAATTTTTTGAGAATATCAGAATATTAAAGAATATTCAAAAGATGTTATTTTTTAAAAGATGTAATTTTGGTAAATTAGACTGGGGAAAAAGTTCTAATATTATGGGACTAAAGTCAAAATATGGGGAAAAAAGTAGTAATATTACGAAAAGAAAACTGACTAAAAAATTAAATTATTTGGAAAATTTAAGGAACAGCAGCAATGGGAACAAAAGAGCAAAGAGTGAAGTTGATATGAATACAGTGGAACCTCGACTTACCAAAACCTTACTGTACAAAAAATTCATAATACGAATTGGGCTTCGAAGATATTTCCATCCATATTGAAAACACAAAAATTAAAATGGAAGGTGCCGCCCAGATTTTGAATGTACTGCACCGCCATACAAGCTGCCCTCCACTGGGGCGGAAATGCACCAAAGTCATGGATGCCATCCGCCGTAAAACCCAAGAAGAAGAAGAACCGGCCCTCCCATTGGTTATCTTGGTTATCTCCCATTATCCTCTTCCTCCATTAATCCCTTCAAATGACCAATCACAGCCTCCCTTAGCTCAATGTACCAAAAAGCTCCCGTCCATTGTTAAAAATTAAAAAAATCCTAGTGTTACTATTTACAGTGGGAATGAGGGCCTGCTGACCTCGACTGAGGATACAGTCAATTGGTGGAAGGAATACTTTGAGGCCCTTTTAGAGGAAGCAGAGTCTGAGGACACGTATGCGGACAGTACCATATCTGTAGATGAGGTATCTGGGGTAGTCAAAACACTCCCCAGTGGCAGGACTCCGGGGGTGGACGAGTTTCATCCTGAGTTCTTCAAGGCTCTGGATGTTGAGGGACTGTCTTGGCTGACGTCTCTTCAACATCGCATGGAAGTCGTGAACTGTACCTCTGGAATGGCAGACTGTGGTGGTGGTCTCCATTTTTTAAAAAGGGAGACCGGAAGGTGTGATCCAGCTATTGGGGGATCACACTCCTCAGCATCCCTGGGAAAGTGTATTCCAGGGTGCTGGAGAGAAGGGTACGACTGTCAGTCTAACTTCGGTTACAGGAAGTGCAATGTGGTTTTCGTCCCGGTCGTGGAACCCTGGACCAGCTCTGAACCCTTCAACGTGGGAGTTTGCACAACCGATCTACATGTGCCTCGTGGACTTGGAAAAGGAAATCGATCGCGTCCCTCGTGGTGTCCTGTGGGCAGGGCTCCAGGAGTATCGGGATTGATACGTGCCATTCGTTCCTTGTACAATCGAAGCAGGAGCCTGGTTGTCATTGCCAGCAGTAAGTCGAGCTTGTTTCCGGTGAACGTTGGCCTCCGCCAAGGCTGCACTTTGTGAATGTTTGGGTGATGGGGGACTAACGTGCTCTTACCTTCTGGATGAAAACAGTAACAATAAAACCAAAAAAAGAAAACAATTGGAAAAATATTCAAGGATGACATGAGCAAGTTGAAAGGAGAGCTGCGGTGACACCAGCACAAGTTGAAATCCAGAACTTATATATACTGTACACAGCCATACTGTCTCACCTGATCTCCTTAAGTCGTTCTCTTTGGATCACCTGCAGGATTTCTTTATGGCTCATGGGCGTGTTGGGGTATTTCTCCAGGACCTGTGATAAAAAAAATATGTATACACTTTGTTACACAACTTCACGAGAGCTAATGCAAAAGCTCCCTTTAAATTCCTGTTTATACAAAAACAACTGATAATGACTGCAAATAAAGGTTTACGCTCCCAGAACCACCGCCATTAATACCTATGACAGTAAAAAAACATCATTGTCCCATGACTGACTGCAGTGTCCATCAAAAATGAGCATTATTGGACCGCTCACATAATAGCTACAATTGTCTGGATGAGGTTACATTATATTCTATTTTAATTATTGTATTAGTCTCCGTGTTCTACACAAGAGAATATTGACAATACATTGTGCATTTTTCATATTCTGACGACACCAATAAACTCCTAATCAAAATTTCAAGAAAATTGCAAGATGTTTTCATTTTGCACTGTTGGATCTTAAGGACATTCTACGTAGAGCTTCAAACGCAGAAAGAAGAAATGGGAGTGAGACAAAAACAATTTTGAGTAACTAAAAAAAACAGTAACCCCTCTAAGATACAAATAAAATGTAGAACCAAAGTATGCGTGCCATGCTTGTTAATGAGGTGAAAAATGGGTGTGGGCCTGATTGATGCCAGTGTTTCCAGGAGCCTAGTGGGAATGTTGCTCCAGGTGGTGAAGATGGCTTCACAGATGGCATCCACTGTCTGGACCTCATGTCACTTTCTCTAAACTTGCCTTGCCATCCATCCCCAAATGATGTCCATTGGATTTAGATGAGGGGAACATGCAGGGTGGTCCAAAAGAGTGAACCTATTCCTCTGGAAGAAGTCCTTTGTGAAGTGAAGTGCAGTGTTGAAAAAGCCAGTCAATACCACACAGCCGACTGCCATTTGACACCCCCGCACAACCTGAAGCTCCATTGTTCCATTGAAGGATCAAGATGGTGCCCTGTGTCTTTTTTTGGGGGGTCTTTCACCTGACCTGACCTTTTTGTTCCACGAGCCTCCGGATGTGTGAAGAAGTTTGAAATGACTGTCTTACTGGGTCCAACCTAAGCAGCAACGGTGAGCTGCGAGAGGCTTGCTTCAAAGAGAGAAAGATTTTCGCCTTTGCCATTTAGAGATCATGACCGTGTGAATACGTGGCACTAAATCACATTAGATACACAATTTTGCCTTTTAAAGGCCGCGCTCTTAAACTTTTGATCAGCTGATGAGCAGAGTAATTCACTTGAATGCTCCTTTGCAATAAACCGCTCTTCAGTCTCACTCTCAGATATGTCTTCTGTTTTCATTTTGAAACTCCACTTAGAGCCTGCTTAAGAGCCTGCAGGGCAAAATGTAAATTCTTGCAATTTTTCCACTGGTCCTAAAATGTTGACAAGTCGATGTCGTATACGTCAGTGATGTTGACATGTTGCAGTAACCTTTGGCAACACCACCGTACGCGTTCGGACGACGACAACATTGCAGTGCTTATGAATGCTATGGCTAGCGTTAGCTAAAGAGCTTGTTTACAGTGCAGTGGCGCTAGCAGGCGCTAGCATGCTATACTTCCTATGTTGCTGACAAAATACGTCTCCAAAGAGCGCATTTGGGTACACTAAGGACTTGGTTTGGTGATTATTTGATAGCTAAGATGACTTCTGAGGAAAGTGACACTCCCTCCGAGGAGGCGGCGGACTCCTAATAACAACCCAAGTGGGCTCGGTCGAGTGAAGAGCGACAGAGAGGGCAGCCGGCTCAATGGCGCCTTGCCGGGTACCGTCTTCGCGGCTTCTGCCCACGTCCTCCCCTTCTTTTTCTTCTGCCTGTCTCTCATGGCGGCCGCCGTTCTTGTAAAAAAAAAAAAAAAAAGCCTCGCCCGTCTGTTAGTAAAAATGTCGCCTCGGTAGCCGTTTAGGCCTCATTCTGTCCGCCATGTTGGATATTCATTTTTTTATTTTACTGCAAGTTGAGTCACGTGAGCGCCGTCAAGGTAACGTGACGTCGCGCGTCGACGAACTCTCGCGTGACTTTTCGTCGTTGGTCCTTTGGACAAGCTTGAGCTGCATCTTAGACTCCTTTTCTAGTGATGGGATACCTCGGGTCTGTTGACTGACTCAGTTCTGAAGTGAATCGGGTAGAGCTGAATCGTTTGTTTCGTCGGGTCTGAAACACAGCCCGGGTAGAAAGGGGGAATGAGAGCTGGCTAGAGGCAGGGACCGGGTGTGTTGCTTTTATCACGGTAAGTAGAGACAATGTCAACTGATTTTCTTCATTTCGCTCGGGGCAGCGGGGGTGAGTAAGTGAGCGATTGAACGCAACGGGGACGGGTACCCGTGATTTCCGATTCAGTAATAATTTAGAGTTTTGAACGACTCACAAGCAAGCACTCACGCTCACATTCATACCTATGGGCATTTTAGAATGGCCAATGAACCCACCCAAATTATATCTCTATATATAATAAATTATATATGTATATATAAAATAAATAATATAAATATATATATATATATATAATGTTGAGAGTTCCAATCATAGGAAAGGAAATGCTGCCATGACGAGCCCCTTTATTAGCTGTATTTCCTGCATTAAAATATCTATTAACTGTAATACAAAGGCAAATATTAATGACTTCAAAAGCATATTTTTTAAAGCTGTCATATTTATTGTGTACATTTTCCAAAAGTGCATCCTAAGCTCTGGCCAAGCTTCCAATCAGTGACACTGACAGCCACCAGGGGGCGTATTTGCATGGTGTTTGTGGGTTGCTGTGATATGCTGTGATGTAACTACCGCACTTTCTTTGATGCAATTTTGTCCGCTTTGGAGGACACTTCTTTTTTTTGGAACTCTTTATTTCCCCACATTTCATGTACAATTAATTCACCTCTCACCCAGCACGTCACAGCAGTACAAAAGATAAGGCAGATAGTTTAGCTCGGACCGCACAGATTTGCCTCACATTGACATTAGCAGCAAGCAACAAAACCCGCTAAACCCGCCGTTGTCCCGCATTGAGCCCAAATCAAACACTAGACGTTACTAACGCTTTTGGCGGTTGTGCTGTTTGCTGACCGCGGGAAACACGGAGGGAGCTTTTCACGACTAAGCAGCTTGACTCTTTTGGTTGCCTCATGCTGACTGATGTGCTTCTACACAAGTACTGGTACCGATGCCGCTCAGGGACTGGTCCGGAGAGGGGCCTGTGCCGGGAGGTGCACCGCCGAGAGGGGTCTCGGTCTGGGGCTGTGAGATGAGCTCAGAGTGCTGGAGGACCAGGATGGCGAAACGCATGCTGCTGGTGGGGCCTGATACCTGAGGATTACAATTCAATATGTAACCCCTGCTTGCATCACCTTCAAGTACACTTCGGGAACACAAACTTCATCAAAAAATTAACGACGCAGCCTAATTTCTTCCATGTGGTTGGGAGTGCATGGAATGAACAGTAAGATGTTAGTTAACCACAAATGAGGTTGCGATATTACAAGAAAAATGTGGCATGTAAGTTTAATAATATTGCACAACTAACCTCAATCCATCCATTTTCTTCCGCTTATCCGAGGTCGGGGCCGCGGGGGCAGCAGCCTAAGCAGGGAAGCCCAGACGTCCCTCTCCTTGGCCACTTCGTCCAGCTCCTCCCGGCAGATCCTGAGGCGTTCCCAGGACAGCTGGGAGACATAGTCTCTCTAACGTGTCCTGGGTCTTCCCCGAGGCCTCCTACCGGTCGGACGTGCCCTGAACACCTCCCCAGGGAGACCTCCTGGAGGCATCCTACCCGGATGCCCGAGCCACCTCATCGGGCTCCTCTCAATGCGGAGGAGCAGCGGTTCCTTGCGAGGAGCATGGACTCGGACTCGGAGGTGCTGATTCTCAGCCCGGCCACTTCACACTCACACGTCACGGCTTGGTGAAGCCAACACGACCACATCATCCGCAAAAAACAGAAGATGCTTTTCCAAACCGGAACCCCTCGACGCCCTGGCTGTGCATAGAAATTCTGTCCATGAAAGTAGTGAACAGAATCGGTGACAGCGGAGTCCAACCCTCACTGGAAACGGGTCCAACTTATTGCCGGCAATGAGAACCAAACTCTGACACCGGTCATACAGGGAACCAACCGCCTGGATTAGGTGGTCCGATACCGCATATTCCCGGAGAACTTCACAAGTATTCCCCGAGGAACACGGTCGAATGCCTTCTCCAAGTCCACAAAACACATGTAGACTGGTTGGGGAAACTCCCATGCACCCTCAAGGACCCTGCCCAGAGTATAGAGCTGGTCCACAGTTCCATGACCAGGACGAAAACCACACTGCTCCTCCTGAATCTGAGATTCAACTATCCAGTGGGTCCTTCTCTCTAGAACCACTCAATAGACCTTACCGGGAAGTGTGAGGAGCGTGAGCCCACGATAGTTGGAACACACCCTGCAGTCCCCTTTCTTAAAAAGCGGGACCACCACCCCGGTCTGCCAATCCAGGGGCACTGCCCCCGATGTCCACACAATGCTGCAGAGTCGTGTCAACCAAGACACGCCCACAGCATCCAGGGCCTTAAGGAACTCCGGCGGAGTTCGGGATCGGTGGCCCGCTACTACGTGCCATTCGGTTCTTGTACAATCCAAGCAGGAGCCTGGTTGGCATTGCCAGCAGTAAGTCCAGCTTGTTTCCGGTGAACGTTGGCCTCCGCCAAGGCTGCCCTTTGTCACCGATTCTGTTCATAACATTCATGGACAGAATTTCTAGGCGCAGTCAAGGTGTTGAGGGAGTCCAGCTTGGTGACCTTAGGATCTCGTCTCTGCTATTTGCAGACGATGTGGTCCTTATGGCCTCATCAGGCTGTGACCTTCAGCGTTTACTGGAGCGGTTTGCAGCTGAGTGTGAAGCTTCTGGGATGAGACTCAGCACCTCCAAATCCGAGGCCATGGTTCTCAGTCGGAAACGGGTGGACTGTACCCTCCGGGTTGGGGGTGAGGTCTTTCCTTAGGTGGAGGAGTTCAAGTATCTTGGGGTCTTGTTCACGAGTGAGGGACGGTTGGAGCGTGAGGTCCGGGAAGTCTGGACTTCCCTACTGAGACTGCTGCCCCCCGACCCGGACCCGGCTAAGCGGAAGAAAATGGAATGAAATATTTTTTATGGTTTATTCTCATAAGATAAGATTTTTTTCTCCAGGTAAGTATTTTGACTTTAATTGATTTAAATGTACATATTATTTGGAACAATAAAAAATTGGTATTGTACCATTTTAGACTTTTTTGGCGCAAAGTATAATGATTCCAACTTGTAAAATAGATGTTTTTCTTTCATAGTATCACGTTTATACAATACATGTAATATTACAAAGTATATATTTGTCAAATCATGGCTTTAGCTAGTGAAATGTAATATTATGATATTTAAATATTACATTATGACTATATGCTCATCAAGTTCAGGTAAAATTTGACTTTAATCTCGTAAAATTCACATTCACGTTTTTTCTCCAAACATCATGGAAGTAACTCTTACTTCCCGTGTTACAATTTATGCATGACTTTCCCCGGCAGAATTTGCCTTCTCCTCAAAGTAGATACACTTTCATCTCACACACTTTGCATTTGGTCTTGGACTATTAACATATGCATGTTTTTAAACCTCGATGGCTTCAGATAGTAAATCGACTTTTCTCTGGTGATATCATATTTATGCAATATCCTATAAAAATAGACTTTTTTCTGGTGATATCATATTTATGCAATATCCTATAAAAATAGACTTTTTTCTGGTGATATCATATTTATGCAATATCCTATAAAAATAGACTTTTTTTCTTGTGATATATTTATGCAATATCGTATAAAAATAGACTTTCTGGTGAAACCATATTAATGCAATATTGTATAAAAATAAACTTTTTTTCTGGTGATATATTTATTATACAATATCGTATAAAAATATACTTTTTTCTGGTGATATCATACTCATGCCGTATTGTATAAAAACTTTTCTGGTGATATCATACTCATGCCGTATTGTTTAAAAAACTTTTCTGGTGATATCATATTCATGCAATATCGCATAAAAAACTTTTTTCTTGTGATATATTCATACTATATCGTATAAAAATACTTTTTTCTGATATCATATTTAAACAATATATTCATATTTACGATTTTTCCAGGCACAATTTGTTTTATCCTCAAAATATTTCCCCTTTAATGTAAAAAAAGTCCCATTTTTGTCTTGAGGTGATAAAAATATACATTCCAGTCGAAGTGTAGTTTGTGGAAGCATTCCTGGCCAATTAGGCTGATTTTTGCGGCGAAGTGTAAAATGTACATTTTTCTTGTACTATAGTGAAACTATTTTATTGTTATGCTAACGATTATGAAACTATTTTTATTCTCCCACAATGACAAGCGTCTTCCGAGAAACACTGATTCCTCTCATGTTTTACTTTGAAATGTCGGCTAAAAAACGACAGAATATTACTCATGATCAAACCAAAACTGTACTTATGACTTTACTCCCAAAGGAATTTTTCCCTAGCCTTAAAATTCCAGAAATGACGTTACAGTTTACTGATTTGTTTCTTTCTTGATATTGCGACATTTAAAAAATCAAAATAAACTCATAATATGACAAGTTTATTGTCATAAAATTGTGACTTTTTCTCTCTCAATTTTTGGACTTTCTACCCGTAAAACCGAAGCAAGGCTGCTTGTTTTTTTTCAACTTTGGTCATAATTATGAATTTATTCCTGCAATATTTTGACTTTATTCTCCTCCGACTTTATTTTGTGTAAAAGGGCTGCCCCCTTTTCCATTTTTGCTGTTTCCTTCGGGTTTTTATCCAAAGGTTTTTTCTATTTGAGGTTTATTTTTAGAATGTGGCGCGGGCCAATGGACTTGGGACAGCCCCGTTGTAAAGCAGGAGATGTTGCATATTTTTTAAGGAAAGCCCCAATAGAAGACACACGTCCAGACCAAGGGTCATGCGGGTAACAAACAAGCGGGCAGGGGGCGCTCACCAGGATTGGGATTTCCTGACCCGCGCTGACGGACCGGTCCTGTCTCGCACGGCGACGTCCGCCGGGGGCTCGGGCACGAGGCGGGGCGAGAAAGCTCTCTCCAGATGAGCCCCGTTGAGGTCCAAGGTGAACATGGTGGGGGGGGACAAGTCCAGCTCCAGCAGCATGATGTTCTCGGCCTGGAAGGAACGGCCCCTCGTTTATGGCGATTTGTTGCTTCCGCGTCGGATGAACTCCCGCGATACGGGGAATATTTCCGTACTTCAAAAATGAGGTACGGCGCCAGTGCTCACCTTCACTCTCGTATTATTCGGGGCCGACGCCGCCAGATGGCGAGCTAGCAAGCTAACCAGTTAGCTTTGGAGGCATTTCTTCTAAACCCGGGAAGCTAAAAACGTTGCACTTCCACAAGGACTGGGAGGAAGGGGTTTTCTCCGTCACGTGGCTGACTTCATGACGTCAGGTAAGACACCAATCAATTCTGTTCGATTCTTCGAAGCGCTTGTGTGCTGAAAGAAGGCGGGTGGTAAACGAAGCCGCGTGTCAATCACCCGCCGGACCCGTTTTCATTTTGATAGGATTTGCTTGTCGTTCTAAAGCACCCAGAATGCACTGCGAGGGTTATCCTGTCGGGCTATGAGATGGGATGCACAACTTCGGACACATTATGTCAGTTTGCACAAAGAGTCGGATCGGTGCCGCCGATACCGGGCTGACACTCCGGGACGGGGAAGGAAACGAGTGGCGGTCACGTCATGTCATGAAGGCGTCAACGTTTTGTGCCATCGGTGCCACCCGGTGGTCCGAATACGTAATGCACATGCCTGCACGCATACGCCGGAGCCTATCCCAGCGGACTGGGCTTGTGTATGTTCGGACTACCAACAGACAGCCGCCGGTATACCCCCTTCCTTCACGTCTGGAAAGGTACGATATGGCGAGGGAGCGGAAATGGAAGGGCCATACTTGCACGTCTGGGCTGATGTTTCCTAAAGTGCTGACCTGATACCTGGACGGGCTTCTGGTTGTCGTGGCAACAGCAACTTGCGCGTACTGGCTGGTGGGCCGCTTGTATCCCGCGGCGGAGAGAGGCCTCCTCCTGACCCGCGTGGGCGTGCTGAGATGAAGACAGTGGCAAAGGAGGCCCAGGTGATAGACACGTCCCATTTCCGGGGCATTGTGCATTTCGACAGGTAACGCCTAATGACCTCTCTGGCGGGGCGGCCGACGTCAGCCTCCACTGATCCTCCTCCGCGTCAAACAGGAGTCTGCTCACCATCTTCTTCTTCTCGTGGGGCGGCACGAAGTTGTCGATCAAGAGGGATCTGAAAGGAAGTTTGAGACTCAAGTTGGACGCCCCCGGGGCTGCGCGTGGAGCGTTCGGACGGGACGCACTTGTACTTGAGTTCTCGGGTCAGCTCCTCCTGCGTCTGCTCCAGCTCCTGCCGGGTGCTCACGTGCTCGTCGATGACGTCGCGCATCTCCGCCCACACCAGCTGGAGTTTGGCGTGCAGCTGAACACCGACAGGACATTTGGACACCGGTACCGGTAGCGGTACCGTCGCAGGAAAAACACCGGCATGCAGTTTTGATCAACTTTACTGCGGGAATTCTGCTGAATATTCGTTTGAACCGAAAGCAAAGGAAAACGGTACCCTTGCAAGGGTGTAGAGCCGGTCCAGTGTTCCACGACCGGGACGAAAACCACATTGCACCTCCTGTAGCTGAGGTTGGACTAACGGTCGTACCCTTCGGTCCAGCACCCTGGAACCGGACCTCCCAGGGAGGCTGAGGAGTGTGATCACACCCTCCAGTCACCCTTTTTAAAAATGGCCTGCCAGTCCAGAGGTACGGTTCCCGGCTTCCGTGCCATGTTGGGAGACGTGTCAGCCAAGACAGTCTCTCAACATCCAGAGCCTTGAGGAACTCAGGCCGAAACCGGTCCACCCTTGCCACCGGGGAGTGTGTGGCTACCCCAGATAGCTCCTCCACAGAGATGGTACTGTCCGCGTTCGTGTCCTCGGACTGTCCTCTACAAAAGGCATGTCCGTGGGATGGAGAAGGTAAGGTATTCTTTCCACCGACCGACTATATGCTCAGTCGAGGTCAGCAGGCCCCCGTCCGCACTGCAACCGGTGTGGACCGGGCACGGCTTCCGCGTTCTGTTGGCTCGGACGGGTTGCCAGAACCTCTTAGAGGCCGACCCAAAGTCGTGTTCCATGGCCTCACCGAACTCCTCCAACACACAACTGTTTGCCCCGACCATAATTCACAGTCATAAAAATAAACTTATGAGAAAAATCAACTTATGAGAAAAAATCAACTCGTTATATGAGAAAAAATCAACTTGTTATGAGAAAAAATAAACTTCTTATGTTATGAGAAAAATAAACTTGTTATGAGAAAAATAAACTTATATTATGAGAAAAAATAAACTTATATTATGAGAAAAAATAAACTTGTTATGAGAAAAATAAACTTGTTATGTTATGAGAAAAAATAAACTTGTTATGAGAAAAATAAACTTGTTATGTTATGAGAAAAAATAAACTCGTTATGAGAAAAATAAACTTCTTATCTTATGAGAAAAAATAAACTTGTTATGAGAAAAATAAACTTCTTATCTTATGAGAAAAATAAACTCGTTATGAGAAAAATAAACTTGTTATGTTATGAGAAAAAATAAACTTGTTATGTTATGAGAAAAATAAACTTGTTATATTATGAGAAAAATAAACTTGTTATATTATGAGAAAAAATAAACTCGTTATGAGAAAAATAAACTTCTTATGTTATGAGAAAAATAAACTTCTTATGTTATGAGAAAAATAAACTTCTTATGTTATGAGAAAAATAAACTTCTTATGTTATGAGAAAAATAAACTTCTTATGTTATGAGAAAAATAAACTTCTTATGTTATGAGAAAAATAAACTTCTTATGTTATGAGAAAAATAAACTTCTTATGTTATGAGAAAAATAAACTTCTTATGTTATGAGAAAAATAAACTTCTTATGTTATGAGAAAAATAAACTTCTTATGTTATGAGAAAAATAAACTTCTTATGTTATGAGAAAAATAAACTTCTTATGTTATGAGAAAAATAAACTTCTTATGTTATGAGAAAAATAAACTTCTTATGTTATGAGAAAAATAAACTTGTTATATTATGAGAAAAATAAACTTGTTATATTATGAGAAAAATAAACTTGTTATATTATGAGAAAAATAAACTCATGTTATGAGAAAAATAAACTTATGTTATGAGAACAAATAAACTTATGTTATGAGAACAAATAAACTTATGTTGTTATGAGAAAAATAAACTTCTTATGTTATGAGAAAAATAAACTTATGTTATGAGAAAAATAAACTTGTTATATTATGAGAACAAATAAACTTGTTATATTATGAGAAAGGGCCGCATGGTGGCTGAGTGGTTAGCACATTGGCCACACAGTCAGGAGATCTGGAAGACCTGGGTTCAAATCTCCGTTGGGCATCTCTGTGTGGAGTTTGCATGTTCTCCCCGTGCGTGTGTGGGTTTTCTCCGGGTACTCCGGTTTCCTCCCACATTCCAAAAACATGCATGTTAGGTTAATTGGTGACTCTAAATTGTCCATTAGAGTATGAATGTGAGTGTGAATGTTTGTTTGTCTATATGTGCCCTGCGATTGGCTGGCGACCAGTCCAGGGTGTACCCCGCCTCTCGCCCAAAGTCTGCTGGGATAGGCTCCAGCATCCCCGTGACCCTAATGAGGATAAGCGGCATAGAAAATGGATGGATGGATGGATATTATGAGAAAAATAAACTCATGTTATGAGAAAAATAAACTTATGTTATGAGAACAAATAAACTTATGTTATGAGAAGATATAAACTTGTTATATTATGAGAAAAATAAACTTGTTATATTATGAGAAAAATAAACTCATGTTATGAGAAAAATAAACTTATGTTATGAGAAAAATAAACTCGTTATGAGAAAAATAAACTCGTTATGAGAACAAATAATGTCATTTTAGTAGAGAGAAAAACTTGGCATTTGCATGGTAATTTAATGAGAAAGCAACCAAACAAAACCAAGTAGTATTTTGTAATCAGGAAGTGTTAAATGACAAGAAAAGACCATTTAGGAAGAAAGTAAGGAAAAGGAAAATATGAGTGAAAAGCGTGTTGCTTTTAGGAAATACGACAGGAAGTGTTAGTAACTTCCAATCTTCCCCAGTTTTGGAAAATATGACGTGATTAGTGAGTCATCTTACCCTCCTCAGCTTCCTTGTCTTCAGCTCCACTTCCTGCTGCAGGGAGGAGAAGGTCTCCCTCATCTCCAAGGTTTCCTCGTCACGCAGCATCATCTGCTGCCGCATCTCCCGCTCGCCACGAATCTGCGCACACACTCATCGCTCAGCGCCTGGCGGCCGACGCGGCGAGCGCTCGCTCACCTGCTCTGCGATCTCCTGCCTCCTCTGTTCCAGCAGCTTCTGCTGCTCGTTGGTGTGATCCGTGATGGTCTTTCCTCCCACCAGAAGTTTGCTCTCCATGGCCTGCAATCAGTGGTAGATAAGCAGCATGCACACCACAGCACATGCCCTTGTGGTCAACCTGCGCTACTGCACCCTCATCAACCGAACCGCAACGTTCTTCACCGCTGTGCTCGTGGAAAAACAAAACAACCACGCCCATCAAACTGGTCATCGACATAAGCGTTTATCGACATAACTGGAAATAAAGACTTTTCCCACGCGTTCAAATCTTTCTGCCGCTGGCTAAATGAAATGACCACTGCCGGGCTTTTGTTTTGAAGCACTGAACAGGAAGTAAGTGCTAATTACAAAGTACTTAAGGTATGGAATCACCAAGCTAACATAAACACAACCCGTCAACGTAAACAACATTGGTTTCAACATCGACATAAGCGGCCACTTTTCAGTAATAAAAGCACCACGTTTCCTGTTGAGAGAAGCGGCTGACCATGCATGTCGACTTAAGCGGGAGCATTGTAATCGGGACACGTTTCCTGTTGACAGAAGCGGCTGACCATGCACGTCGACTTAAGCGGGAGCATTGTAATCGGGACACGTTTCCTGTTGACAGAAGCGGCTGACCATGCACGTCGACTTAAGCGGGAGCATTGTAATCGGGACACGTTTCCTGTTGACAGAAGCGGCTGACCATGCACGTCGACTTAAGCGGGAGCATTGTAATCGGGACACGTTTCCTGTTGACAGAAGCGGCTGACCATGCACGTCGACTTAAGCGGGAGCATTGTAATCGGGACACGTTTCCTGTTGACAGAAGCGGCTGACCATGCACGTCGACTTAAGCGGGAGCATTGTAATCTGTACTCGTTTCCTGTTGACAGAAGCGTCAACAAAAGCGGTCGACCGTTTATGTCGATGTCAACTTAAGCGAGCACTTTTGAGCAAAAGTACGAAGACCTCGGACTCGACGGGAGCGTTGTCGACATAAGCGGGCGGGCTTGAAGCAGCTGCGTGGTAAACTGCGCGGACGTTGGACTTTTAGGTGTGGAACTGGAAGGTGGGCATGCAAGTGTAAAAAGAAGCCAAGCGCTGTTGAAAGAATCAAATGCGGAGCTCGTTAGCGAGCTCGGCAGCCGCTTACGTTTGACGCTTTCCGGTGCCACCGTGCTAACGGCGTCCTAATGGCTAGAAATCCCAGTTGTCCCAGTGAGAAGATGCACTGGGTTTGGATACCTTGTACTTCTCAATGATCTTCTGCAGCGCCTCCGAATCCCACCGCTCGTCGTCCGCGCTCGTCCTCTTCTCCCGATCCCACTTTTCCTCGGTCACGCCGCCGTCGCCGTCGTCCTCGCCGGCCCGCCCGTGGAAGATGGCGTCCCCGTCCAAACCGGACGGGCACCTGCTGAGCCTCTTGCCGTCCCGCCGCCTCCTCCGCTCCCTGGCCAGCGTCCCTCGCTCCTCCAGCTGGGCCTTCAGCCGGGCGATCTCCTCCTGGAACTCTCGGAGCAGAGCGGCCTTGGGGTCCTCGTTGACGCGAGGCTTGTTCTTGATGTTCTTGGCCCGGTTGGCGTACCTCAGGGTGGCTAGGGTTTCGTCATGGTTCCTGTGCGAGGGCCCTACGGTGGCGATCATGACGGTCCTGGCGTTCCCGCCCAGCGAGTCCTGCAGCAAGCGGGTCAGCTTGGAGTCCCTGTAAGGGACGTGGCCGCTCTTCCCGTCCACCAGCGCCGAGATGACGTTCCCGAGGGCGAAGAGGGAGAGGTTGATCTTGGTGGCCTCCTTCAGGCGCTTCCCCTTGGCGCCGGTCTTGCTCTGGCGCTCGCTCCCGGCCAGGTCCACCATGTTGAGCTTCCCCACCCGGATGTGGTCCTCGCCGTCCGCTCCTTCCTGGCTGCACTCCACGGTGACCACGAAGATGGCGTGGGAGCGCGAGCTGCGTTCGTTCATGTTGGTGACGCCCACGGAGCGGGACTGGTCGCCCAGGTTCATCACGTGCTGGATTTCGGTGGCGTTCTTGGTGACCACCGAGGACAAGTCCTTGACGTAGACGCCGTAGTCCGGGTTCTCCTTCAGTTCCAGCTTCCTGTTGTTGTCCTTGCGCAGGAGGTCTCTGATTTCCTCCTGGTAGATCTCCAGGTAGGAGGACCTGACCAGGTATTTCTGGTTCTGCGTTCTGGAGATGTGCGTGAAGATGTGGTGGAAGGCGCTGGGGATGACGCCCCTGCGCTCCGGGTCTCGCGGCGCGCCTTGCATGGTGTGGGTTTTGCCCGTCCCCGTTTGTCCGTAGGCGAAGACGGTCCCGTTGAAGCCGCGCAGAACCGAGTCCACGAGAGGTCTCACGGCGTCCTCGTAGATGTCGCTCTGCTTGGACTCCCCCCCGAAGACCGAGTCGAAGGTGAAGACCTTCATGGGCTCGTCGGGGGGAGCCCCGGGGTTCCGGATGGTGATCCGGCCCAGTTTGTGGTCGAGATCCAGGATGGTCTGGCACTCCGCGGCCGCCTCCTTCCGGCTGAGGGGCCGGCAGCGGGCCACCACCCGCACCGCCTCGCACTGCTTCATCCGGGACGGGCAGGACCTCCGTCGACACAGCCCCGCGGCGGGATGGCTGGACGGACGGCTGGACGGCGGTACACGCCCTGCTGCCGGCGACAATGGGAGCCGGTCACGTGACCGGCGCGACCAATCACATTGCAGCAAAGCTCGCCCACTGCAATACTCTCTGGACACAGGATTAGGTACACCAGCAGAACAAAACCCATCCGTTCTCTACGCCGCTGCTCCTCCTTGGGGGGGAGAGCAAAGAGCAAAACGTGTACTGGGGCCTTCCCAGTAAGCAACTCCAGAAGTTTCATATTGTTAGTCCATTACTAGCAATATATTCGATACCCTTCCACACACAGTAGGGTTCCAAATACTAGCAGTGCAGTGTGAGTATGCAGATGAAGTACTGTTATTAGTATATAAGTATTACTACGTGGCCAACCAGTTACCACCAGGTGCACTAGATTCTCAGAAAACAAGAACCAGCATTCATGATACGCACACCGTGCGATTGGCCAATTAGGTGAAAGGGGTGTGTTCCAAAAAATATTGAATCTGTGATCAATTTAGTGAAAAATCAGGTGACCCTATTCAAGGATGAAAGCAGCCTTCAAATGGAGCACGAAAGCAGAGACAGAAAACGGAAGACAACTATCAAAATGGATGGAATAACCTGAATGGCAAAGGCTCAGCCAATGATCAGCTCCAGGATGATCAAACACCGTCTGGAGTTACCTGCAAGTACTGTGACAGTTAGAAGATGTCTGTGTGAAGCTAATCTATTTACAAGAATCCCCTGCAAGGTTACAAAAAGAGTTTACAATTTGCCGAAGAGCACATCAACGGGCCTAAAGAGAAATAGAGGAACATTTTGTGGACTGATGAGAGTAAATGTCCACCTCTGAACCTCTGAATTGAAGCCACAGTACACAGTGAAGACAGTGAAGCATCATGAGATGGGAATGTTCCTCCTACTATTTATCCCATAGCAGGGATCATGGATGACTTTGCATATGTCAGATACTTGAAGAGGTCATGTTGCCTTATGCTGAAGAGGACACGCCCTTGAAACCAACAAGACCATCACCCCAAACACACTAGGAAACCAACACCATCTTCTCATGTTCTTATGTTATGGAGGGGCCGGCCCGATCCCCGGACCTTCATCCCATGGAGAACTTGTGGGCTGACATCAAAAATGCTGTTTGTGAAGCAAAAGCAAGAAAATTGTGGAATGTTGGTAAAGAATGTGTGAGTGGAAGAACATCTGAGGTGGTGGAGTCCACGCCACACAGATGTGAAGCACGTCTAAAAAAGTAATTAGTTTAGTCATTCACAGGATTGACAAATCCTACAAACAAAAATACTTTTGTGTTTGTAAAGCCAACGGCAGACACTGCTATTTTTTTGACCACGCCCCTTTCACCTAATTGGCCAATTACACAGCCTTAAGGGCGTGCATATCATGAATGCTGGTCTTCTTTTCTGAGCATCTACTGCACCCGCGGGTAACTTGTTTGCCATGTAGGAATAAAAATATACTAGTAAGTCATCCATCCTGTACATTTTATTCATTTTGACACATTACAACTTTTTGTTTCTCATGATTTAAAAAGTAAACATTGAAGGTTTTCCAACAATTTCAACTTTCCTCTTGTAAATTTCTTCATATTTGACTTTTTTCCCCAAAATATTTTTTCAAAATATTGACTGCTGTTTTTCCCAACGTATGCATCCCAATTTTACGTGATCAAATGTCTTTTTCTTGCATTTTTGCTTTTTTTTTTTTTTAGTTTTGTTGTATCGAAAGTGCTGCAGGCCAATGCAAATACCAGTCGAGGGTCACACTTTTTTCTACCTCTGGTTGCCGGGTGCATGGTCCGCAAAAACATCAGGGTATCTAGTAGCGCTCCTAAACTTTAGCATGAACTGTGGCTGTAGGTAACCTCCTTGTATTTTTTTACCTCCACCAGATGGCAATAGCCGCATTTGATTTGAGTGTTCAGCATCCAGCAGCTTTTTCAAACTCTGCATGCGCTTTAAAACATTGATACTTGTTGCTCGCAATAAACTCCTCTGGACTGCTAATGCCAACTCTGCAGGTGTTTTTCACAACATTGGTTCTGTTGCTGCTGTGTTGTGCAACATACATAGATGTGACCGAGAGCTTTCTCATGCACTCCAAATCATTAGTCTGCCAATTAACGCCTCATCGCATTTGATTGAACAACAATTTTATTTCTCTCCTACATTTACATGGTCTTCCAACTCCACCCCTTAAGTCTTTGAAGGTAGAAAAAGGCAATATATCTACGCACGTAGAGTTTCATCTCACTAGCAGATGGCACTCTCCTGTTTTTAGGCATGATGGTTGGAGTGCTACAGACAAGCGCTGTTCACTCAGTGGGGGGTTCACTTGTGAAACTTCTTGCTGGGATCGTTGGCGTGATCCAGGAGCAGTTGGCACGGCGTGAAGTGATTGCCGTAGACGGCCTCGTATCGCCGCATCTTCTCCACCAGCTTGTCGGCTCCCAGGGTGTCCACTAAGCGGAACGGCCCTGCAAGTGGGGACGGCGGTTAGAGCTGAAGGGGGGCCAAAGTGCGTGTGAATGCTAAAAAAAAAACCTCAACTATGCTTCAATATAGTCACAACGGGGGGACTGAGAATGGAACCGGCAACCTTCAGGTTGGGAGACAAGTCACGCTGCCCACAGGGGCGGAATGAGAGTCAGCAGAATGTTCGGGGTGATGGGATTTTCCTTTTTCCCCCCTTTAGAAAATCGCTTTTATTGTCGTAACATCACGACTTCATTTCAGACTCTTAGATTTTTTTACGTGCAAGAAGTTTGTCTGACCTCCAAGGCAGGGAGGGAAGCCCAGGCCGAAAACTGCTCCGATGTCTCCCTCCAAAGGACCGTTCAAGATTCCCTCTTGCAAGCACAGCACGGCCTCGTTGACGAAGCGGCAGACCAGGCGGTACTGGATGTCAGAGTCGGACGAGCTGCAGGAAAAGCTTTTGATGAAGTTTGCGCTGCAAGTCACGTGACCGTTTGCTTGGAATCAAAAAAAAAAAAAAAAGAAGCTCACACAGCCGGATTAGGCGCCACTTTGTATTTCTCCAAGATTTCCTCCATATCCGGGTTGACTTCTCTGACTTTGAGGCCCGGCTGGTAGACGTAGCATCCCTTTCCGGACTTGCGACCTACCATAAAAAAAAAGGGGGGAACATTCCGTTTGATGAGCTAACAATTCCAACTTACCTTTGAATCCTCTCTCCACCAGCGTCTTCAGAACATCCACATTCCCGCCGCCAAAACGGGAGCCGAAGGCTTTGCCGAGATCCTCGGCCACGTGGGCGGCGACGTCGATGCCGACCTCGTCGATCAGCGTGGCGGCGCCTACGGGGAAGCCGAAGCTGGTGGTGAGTGCGTCCAGCTTCTTGGGGTCCGCCCCTTCCTGTAAGTACACGTTGTACAGTTGACATGACTTCATCTACCGCATGCATTGTACTGTTGACATCATACAGGGAGTGCAGAATCATCATCCTCTTTATGCAAGTTGGTTTACTCCGAGCTGTATAGGCCGGAAAGCCTACTACCAATTAAGCATATTAGCTGATGTGCGTCTCTGTAATGGGAAGGGGTGTGGTCTCATGACATCACCCCCTATCAGGGGTGCAGAGTTATCAGCCAACTTCCTTTCCTTTGGCCAAATGGGTCAAAAGAAGGACTTGACAGGCTCGGAAAAGTCAAAACCAGTGAGATATCTTGCAGAGGGATGCAGCACTTCTGAAGCGTGACCATCCAACAATCAAGCCTTTCATTCAAAATAGCCAACAGGGTCGCAAGCAGCGTGTGGAAAAACCGAGGCGCAAAATACCTGCCCGCGAAGCGAGGAAAGTCAAGCGTGCGGCTGCCAAGATGCCACCGGTTTTGCCGTATTTCAGAGCTGCAACATCACCGGAGTGCCCAAAAGCAGGAGGTGTGCAAAACTCGGAGACATGGCCGAGGTAAGAAAGGCTGGAAAACCACCAGCACTGAACAAGACACACAAGCTGGAACCTCAAGACTGGGCCAAGACGGATTTTTCTAAGGTTTTATGGACTGACGGAATGAGAGTGAGTCTTGATGGGCCTGATGGATGGGCTCGTGGTTGGATCGGTAAAGGGCAGAGAGCTCCAGTCCGACTCAGACGCCAGCAGGAGGTGGAGTACTGGTTTGGGCTGGTATCGTCAAATATGAGCCTGTGGGGCCTTTTTGGGTTGAGGATGGAGTCAAGCTCAACTCCCAGTCCTACTGCCAGTTTCTGGAAGACACCTTCTTCAAGCAGTGGTCCAGGAAGAGGTCTGCATCCTTCAAGAAAAACATGATCTTCATGCAGGACGATGCTCCATCACACACGTCCAAGTACTCCACAGCCTGGCTGGAGAGAAAAGGTCTAAAAGAAGAAAAACTCATGACATGGCCTCCTTGTTCACCTGATCTGAAGCCCGTAGAGAACCTGTGGTCCATCATCAATCACGTGAGATTTCCAAGGAGGGAAAACAGTACACCTCTCTGAACAGGGTCTGGGAGGCTGTGGTTGCTGCTGCACGCCATGTTGATGGCGAGCGGATCAAAACACTGACAGAATCCATGGATGGCAGGCTTTTGGGTGTCCTTGCAAGGAAAGGTGGCTATACTGGTCACTGATTTGCTTTGAATGTTGAGATGTTGAATTGGTTTCCCTGGTAAAAATAACTCATTGAAATGGGTATATGTTTTTTGTTAGGTTGCCTAATAATTATGCACAGTAATAGTCACCCGCACACACGGATATCCTCCTAAAATAGCTAAAAACCCTAATGAGGATCAGCGGTACAGAAAACGGATGGCTAGATGGAAAAACTGAAAACTACTTCCTAAAATATTCAGCTTTGGTATTAACGGGTTTTTTGGGTTCATTGAGAACATGGTGGTTGTTCGTTCATTCATTTTCTATGCCGCTTATCCTCATTAGGGTCGCGGGTATGCTGGAGCCTATCCCAGCTGGCTTCAATAATAAAATGAATCCTCAAAAATACAACTTGCCTAATAATTCTGCACTCCCTTGTATACCCGCACGCATTGTACTGTTGACATCATATACTGCATGCGTTACTCACTGTTTTGTTAGTTGTCCTAATCTTATGACTTGAAAATATATTTCTATCTCCAATTATGTGCCACAAAAATACTGGCACTTCGATTACTCCTCCTAATATTTGGGTTAGATTTTTGTTACATTACTGCTGATTTCTCCTGTTTGAGTTTTCTTTGGAAATGATATTTTTAGAATGTGCGCTGATGTAGTTGTTCACTGCTACTTTGCTGATGGTGGCTGCTTCACAGATCCCTGCCTATTCGCTATTTCATCGGATGTATTTTTCCTTCCTCCGCTTTAAATTGTAAGTAATTCTGTTTCTTTTTTTGAATGTGAACTTTGAGTGACTTGATGGCGCTATCTGCAGGGGGTAAAAATAAACAGTGCGGCTATGAGCCCAGCAGAGGGTGCTGCCGCACCACATTTTGGTGTAGTCCAGAGAAAGGCCAATGGGAGGGTTTAGAGAAATATGCATGTTATGGCTGTGCCAGAAATGAAGCTTATTAAGAAGGCAGCGTTGCTTCAACTCCAGTCATGCGAGTGTTGAGTTGCCATATCACCCACCTGAAATACTCGCACAGCTTCAGCCAACATGGGAGCCAAACAGCGCGTGGTGTAGAATCCTGGTCCATCCTGCACACAAGAGATACTTCACTGCGGTGCACTCGCGCTTGGAAGGCCTCGTCTACGTTCCAGCAAGAACTCACCCCGACCACAATGATGACTTTGCCTTGCTTGAGGCCCACGGCCACCGCCGACGCCGTGGTGTCCTTGGAGGTCTGGTCGGTGGTGATGATCTCCAGGAGCTGCATCTTGTCCACCGGAGAGAAGTAGTGCATGCCGATGACCTGGAGGAAGAAGAAGAGGAGGAGGACGGGTTTGTAGACGTTTCTCTGCATTGGAGAAGGATTTGAAAATGAGTTGAAACCTTGTCTGGCCTCTTGCTGGCGGCGGCGATGTCCTTAATGGGAAGAGCTGAGGTGTTGCTGGCAAATATGCAGTGCGGAGGAACCACCTGCACAGGAACAGGACGGCCGAATTGGAATCGTGCATTTAGACGTGCACTGCGTGCGCCACAGGAGTTGTACGTACAGCTTCCACCTCCTTCAGGACCGCGTGCTTGATGCGCATGTCCTCAAACACGGCCTCAATCACCATGTCGGCCTTTTCCAAGCCGCTGTAGTCTAGCTTGCCGCTCAGGTTGGACAGAAGGCAGTCTCTCTCAAAGGTTGTGATGCTCTTCTTCTTGACCTTGTCGTTCAGCCTGGAGGTCAAACCCGTCACACTAGAACGCCAACAACCTCATGTCCAATTGTTTAAACCCACCCTTTGTAAACTTGCTGCTCGCCGCGGGCCAGGCCGGCCTCAGTGGTGTCCTTCAGGATGGTGTACACACCCTTGTCCACGGTCACCTGGGCGATACCTGCTCCCATCAGGCCCGCTCCCAAAATGCCGAGAGTCCTGGAGGCAAAGACAAACAACTCGTATGTGTTCCCCCTCACAACAGGCTGCCCGAGATCGCACCAGAGCGACTGGCCTGAAGGACTACACAGATGGCCGCCAAGGGGCCTCAAGTGCGTGTTGTACCGTCTATTCTGCTGTGATTTTGTAGACTATTTCCAGTCTTGTGTGGAGTCACTTTAATTTTGTACAAGTCAGTTACTATTAAATAACACATTGTACTCTGCTGATTTACTGCACTAAGACTGTGGATTATTTCCAGTCTTATTCAAAGTTGTTTTGACTATTTTGTCCAACGTTCATTACAGAAATCCCTTGTTTGTCACAAGGATTGTTTACAATTTACAACCTCCTAAATACAGTGGTGTGAAAAACTATTTGCCCCCTTCCTGACTTTTTGTCACACTTAAATGTTTCTGCTCATAAAAAAAGAGTTAGCTATTAGTCAAAGATAACATCATTGAACACAAAATTATGACTGCAGAGACTTTTGGGAAAAGATCTTGTGGACTGACGAGACAAAAGTAGAACTTTTTGGAAGGTGCGTGTCCCGTTCCATCTGGCGTAAAAGTAACACAGCATTTCATAGCAACAGTCAAATATGGTGGTGGTAGTGTGATGGTCTGGGCTTGTTTTGCTGCTTCAGGACCTGGAAGGCTTGCTGGGATAGATGGAAGCATGAATTCTACTGTCTAGCAAAAAATCCTGAAGGAGAATGTCCGGCCATCTGTTGGTCAACTCAAGCTAAAGCCATCTTGGGTGCTGCAGCAGGACAATGACCCAAAACACACCAGCAAATCCACCTCTGAATGGCTGAAGAAAAACCAAATGAAGACGTCGGAGTGGCCTAGTCAAAGTCCTGACCTGAATCCCATGGAGATGCTGTGGCATGACCTTAAGAAGGCGCTTCATGCTAGAAAAGCCTCAAATAAAGCTGAATGACAACAATTGTGCAAAGATGAGTGGGCCAAAATTCCTCCAGAGCGTGTAAAAGACTTGTTGCAAGTTATGGCAAACGTTTGATTGCAGTTATTGCTGCTAAGGGTGCCCAAGCAGTTATTAGGTGCAGGGGCAATTACTTTTTCACACAGGGCTATGTGGGTTTGGATTTTTTTCTCCCTAAATAATAAAAACATTCATTTCAAAACTGCATTTTGTGTTTACTTGTGTTATCTTTGACTAATATTAAAATGTGTTTGATGATCAGAAACATTTTGTGTGACAAACATGCAAAAGAATACAAAGTCAGGGAGGGGGCAAATAGTTTTTCACACCACTGTATGCAAACTTAACAGGCCATAGTCAAGCACAAAATAGCGCTCATGTGTTACATTTGTAAATATTTCTTTGAAAGCGTGACAGAGTGTAGCACTAACTATAATCCTGTGCAAGTGGGTGACTCCGGGACAACACACGACACGTTCCATTCTAAGACAAAGGAATATTTGCAGTTGTGTTGTCAGACAGTACACGACATGCAGAAGCAGAATGAAATCTCATGCCCACAAATGTTGTAGGCACGCTGTGGGTTTGACCTGGTGTGTTATTTATATTACCTATTGCTTCTGCTATTCATTGCACGTGTGCATGCGCATGGAATGCTGTCCGGCCCGGACCACCTCTTCCAACCGAGCCAAAAGAGGCGTGCAACTGTCACGCCCTTAGTACGGCATCCAGGTACTTACTTGACTTCTTTCTGAGGGGCTCCAAAGCGGTTCTTCTTGCACGCAACCTGACCATGATAGAGCCCGATCAGGGCTGCAGACTCTGCGGTTCTTGCCAGGTGCCCAAAGTTCTGAAGCCAGACCCAAAGTTTGCAGTAAGACATCCTGCAAAATGCCATCCATGGCTATTGTTACCTGAGACTCAGCCAAGTATCCGGCGATGGGGCCTTGCTCCACTCCGGTCTTCACACACTGGAAGCCAAACAGCAGAAAGTCCAACGTGACATCCATTCGAATCCCTAGTCCAACAAATGCTTCACTTACCTCAATGATCTTCAGAGGTGCGGGATAAAGCCCCTTGCTCTGCTTCATGACTTTACTGTGGACCGTTTGGTAAATCTGATTGCGGACCAGCTCGAAGCTCATCACATAGTCTTGAATTTCTACCCGGAGAGAGCCAAAACGTCCCCATCAGGCAACTTTTAATGATGCTCAAACAGTAACGCGTGTCCCGAGAGCCTGTTTATGAGCACCAAACGTGCTAACAATCCATCACCTCCCCAACTTCCTTGACAGAAGACATCTTAAAGGGCCCCACTATCCATCAGCTACACACGTGGGAGCTGTAAGTTTGATCACGTTTTTCTTCACCCAATATGATAATCTAGCACGATGCTGCTGCTGAAATATGAGTGTCATGTTTGCACTGTGGCATCACATGGTTATACTAGTGTGCTAAAGCGGTGTTTACACCTGCACGCATTTTGCCTCAGTGTCAACATGTATTTAAATGGACTTATGGCACACCTGAAGAGCGTAAAGACTAGTTCGCACACGCTTTGCGTTTCGGTCACGCATAAGTGACTCGCTTGGCATGCATTTCGTGAGCGAAGATGGTTTCCATCGGCGCCGCATCCTGCTTTACACCTTACTAAGTACTGTTTACATCTAGGGTACAACACGTGGCATGCATTGGTCCCGCGTGAGGATGCATTGTCACCAGCACTTCCCGCTTGGTGCCACTGCGTGACGCTACGCAACGGCACCCATTCTTCCGTTTGCAAAACCTACGAGATGAGAAGAAGCGCTCGTTGCAGAAAAGAAATGTAATATTTGGCAGCTGACACAGTAGGGGGACAAAAAAAGACTTTGGGGCGAGGGAATTGCGGGCTAGAAGACATTGTTTTTTGCATAATGATCACAAACAGAAATGCACATGGAAGATCCAAGAAGCCACAGAAATTCCCCCTAGACTGACTAATTGACGGAAATGATGCGTGCCACAAATTTTGAACATGTCCAAATGTTCTTTGCCCGACTGTTTACGCATACTTCACAGCAGTTTTCCCCCAATTTATGCAATGGCACACACACCACGGCCTACCACCGCGGGGACAAAACCTTTAGACAAGGCATTTGTGATGGGGACTTGTAGTTCTGATAGACTTTAGTGCTGTCCCCTCCCAAAAATATGGGCTGAGTTCCAAATCGCAGCAGGATTTGACGTTCCAACAGAGTTAAAGCTAGCAAACCTTCATATCCTCCAAGCTTGCTCAACTGAAAACATTGAGTGATGTAGTTATTGACGTGATGTAAAGTTTGTCACGGTGGTTTGAATTTGTGTGTTTATAGGGCTATGTAGCGATACTGTACACATTAACACAAAGCAGGCTTCACTGCATGTCTTAAAGTGACGCTCTGCCAACTAGCCGTCAGTCAGTTAGAGATGTGGGAGCTGTAACTTTGGCCATGTTATTTAGCATCGCTCTCCCACTTATTATGTTGTGCAGAGTTTCAGTGTACATGTCAAAAGCGGCTTAAAGTTCACGATAGTACTTCTCGGGAGACAAACACCCCATTAGCATCAAAGGCCACCCAACAGGGCTTCCTTAAACACTGCAATTAATACTTACTCTGCATGGTGCCTTTCTCCTTGCGCAGCGGAATCTTCTTGCCCACAATCCCCCTCGCACATTCAATGGCCACCTCCTCCAGGTAGTCAATGGTTCTCTCCTCCGGGCTCTTCAGACCTGGACCTGCAATCGGGGAGGCGGCAGTCGTAACGTGAACTTTTAAACGACCAGTGAGAGATGCCAGTGGTTTACCCAGGGTGTCCACTAGCTGGTCGACGAGTCCCATCTTCTTAGCTTTGTCTGCTCTGATGTTTCTTCCCGTCAGCATCATGTCAAAGGCGTTGGGCAGGCCGAGCTGAAAGCAGCAGGAGACAACATGTCAACCTCATTAGTCAACAACAGCGAGCAGGTACACCAGCGTCAACAAGCAATCACCTCACCTACAGTTCTTCCATTTTCATTTGCACCTGCTCTGCTTTTGTGGTTCTATAGTGGAGCCAGTTTAAGTCAACAAACAAACATGACATTTTATCGGAGAAGAATCCGTTTTACGTGCACAAATGAATGGATCGTATTGTTGATGCGAACTTCCCGTGCATCCTGGAGAGATGGATTTCAGGTGTGTCTCACCTTCTTTATCACATTTTTGCCACTCGTAACTTTTTTGGGCCCAAGGCGAGTTATTTAGAAGCCACACTCGCCGGGTGCTTTGTTTGGACATTCAATTTGGCAGCATAGTGGCATAACGGTAGGGATGTCCCGATTCGATCTTCAGGATCAGTACCTGCTGCTGATCTGCTATATTTCGAAAATCGGCTTCCACCACCATCAGGTCGATTCGATTTTCATGAAATGTTCCCTGCAATGCATAATTGCTTCCATGTGGCACGCGATGTAACAGCTGCCTTTATGCGAGCAAATGTTGTGGGAATGCAGCGTGAACTCCCATTTATACTAAACTAATATTGCACGGACGAAATATAAAACTACTTTGCGCACCCTTTTTTCCGATTTGATGTGTTACTGGATTAGGGACCTGACTCAGAGGTTTGTTGCAGAAGCCAAACCATATTGCTGGCCATGCTGCGCAATAAAGGGTACATTTAGCAATACGTTGTTTTTGTTATTTTTATAATAATATTTTTCCCACTAATCCATGTTTGTAACAAAAGCCAATTATGACAAAAAAAAAAAAAAAACAAACAACGTGGATTAGGACATCCCCAGTACAGGGAAAAGGTGTGTGTGATTTTGTACGAGAACCTTATCAGATGAAAATTGAGGCCGTGAAACACTTGACTGTGTTTCCATTATGTCTTCAAGAAGGAGCACCAGTACACACCATTTTTGGGAGTCTCTGTGTGCCACCCGCTCCCGGCAGAAGACCCAACAGGACTTCGGGAGTCCCCAGCACAGTCTTCTTGCTCTTGGTGGCAACTCTGTACTGGCACGCGATGGCGAACTGGAGAAGTGAGCACTGGATGTTTAGCAGTCGCCAAGGATTGTGACTTAGCGGGACGAAGACAAGACACCTCACTTGCCTCTAGGCCACCTCCTAAGCAGGATCCATTGATGGCGGCCACGATGGGCTTTGGAGACTTTTCGATCTTCTCAAACATCTTCTGGCCTTCTTGTGAGAGGGCGGTGACGTCCTCGGCGCTGTTGCAGGCCTGGATCATACTGCAGGAAGATGATGCACTGTTACTGACAGAACCTTAGTAGGTTTAAATACCATTTTTGCTGGACTGTAAGTCACCCCGGAGTACAAGTATCATCAGTCAAAAAAAAAAAAAAGTTATGTAGAAGAAAAAAAACAAACGTTCCTTGTTGAAAAATGTCTAGATGCACATTTTGCACTGTAGAGCTTCAAATTGCACAGACAGAAATCAATGAGTCAGACATAAAAGCCATTTCTGGCAAGGAAGCATTGAAGTTCTGTATCTTTTATCTTTGTTTGTCATTTTTAAGTGTTGTACGTTGTCGCTGACATGATGCCGTCTACCTAAAAAGGTATTAAGAACCATGAACCCCAACGTGAAGTGAACTGTAGAAGATCACAGCCTTTCCAAGGCAAAATGTGGTGTCAGGTATTCACACTGCCATCATCTCTTGATGGCAAAGGCGAAAATTGATGTGCTGCATAAGCAAGGCCTCTCGCAGCCTCAGCACCTTTGCTGCTGAAGTTGACATGTCTAACTTCGTCACACATCTTGAGGCTCGTGGAACAAAACAGTCCCGTGGTAGACACAAAAAAATGAGCCGGAGGATCCCATTGGCTGTCCGTCAAGACACAGGACCATCCTCGGCCCAAATGTAGGTTGCTACCGGTGGCAGTCCAATAACCATCAGATTGCATCTGCCAGAGAAGGCTTTTAAGAAGAAAAAAGCTCTTCAAAGGTCTGGTCTCCTTCAAAGTTTGGAATTAGTAACCGTGGGACATTGAAAGGTGGAGAAAGTTTTTTCTCCCTTGATGGTCCTGATGGCTTTCAACGTTTCTCTCACTCCCATTTCTTCTTTTTGAATTTCCAAGCTCCACTTAGAATCTCCTTAAGATCTGAAGGCTTTATACTGGATTTCTTGTTTTTATTCTTTCCCTATGTTGGTATGTGCCAAGGGTAATGATGCTGCGGGCACGTGTGATGGTCATACAAATAAATACTGTTAAACTATAATTATGAAATGTGTTGCTGTTTAACAACATCATTGTATTATATTTCAAATAGACCTCTCACTTAGTTCTGCTTAAATCTTTTACGGTTGTGTTATTTCCTGTGGGAATCTGTACCAGGGACAGTGGAAGGTTTATGGCAGAGGATCGCTCCGGAAGACCGAGTCTTATCAGTGCCGCCGATAGATTACAGCACCATCACGGAGCTAGGAGAGAAAAGTGTCACCGTATGTTTAAATGCATGTTTGCTATGCATACAACCACACTTGGAGATAGAACATAATGGTTTCATAGTAAACTTATAATTTTAATGCAAAGGTCACGTAGAGTTCATAGGTGACGGATTGATGGTAGAAAAGGGGGGTTTGGAATCTTTTCCCCTAAACACTCACAGGAAAGGAGATAACGTCTTCCTGTGGTTAATGGATCTCCAGCCAAGGTGAACGTACAGGTCAACACAGAGGGCAAGGAAGGAGTCACACAAGCCCCCCGCCAAGCAGGTCACCATGGGATGCTACCTGAGAACAGCAGTCCTCGCATGCAAAGAAACCAAGCCGACGTCATCCAACCGGCACCGCCCAAGAACATCTGATTGGTCCCCCGGGATTCGAAGTGAAGGCCGCTGTCTCCTCCCATTGGCTATCGATCAACCTCCATTTGCATCAAAAATGCATAAAAGCCGGGCAGCTTTTTCGTCTGACTCTGTAATAAGACCAACGTAGGTGTAGGCCCAGAGGGAACCACATTAAGCCCGCAGCTCCGTTGTATTGGCTTTGTGGCATTTGTGGGTATTCCTGCACACGTCTTTGTCAGTAATTTAATATGGCGGGGGTTTGTACATCGCATCTCTCGCTTACTTGATATCCGCTCCCGCGATGAAGCACCCCGGCTTGGACGAGATGAGGACGGCACTCTGGACAGCATTGTCGGCCCACACTTCGTTCATCACGTCCGTCAACTCTTCTTGCATTTGGATCGACAACGTGTTGACCTGCGTGAGGAATGACAAGAGCAACTCCGCTGACAATCATTTATTTATTTATTTTCTTATCCTCATTAGGGTCGCGGGGATGCTGGAGCCTATCCCAGCAGACTTTGGGCGCGAGGCGGGGTACACCCTGGACTGGTCGCCAGCCAATGTGCAGGGCACATAGAGACAAACACTATTCACACTCACACTAATGGACAATTTAGAGCGGCCAATGAAGCTAACATGCATGTTTTTGGAATGTGGGAGGAAAGCGGAGTACCCGGAGAAAACCCACACACACACGGGGAGAACATGCAAACTCCACACAGAGATGCCCAACGGAGATTTGAACCCAGGTCTTCCAGATCTCCTGACTGTGTGGCCATTGTGCTAACCACTCAGCCACCGTGCGGCCCGCTCACAATCGAACGTCAAGTAAAACAAAAAAGTCCGCCGGCCAAAACAATCTCGCTTGCCTTGGAATTGGGGTCGTTCAATCTGACCACCGCGACGTCACCCTTGACCTCATAGTTGACGTGGGTTCGAGCTAAAAAAAATAAAGAGAAAAACAGGGAATGATATGAGGACAGTGATCTACTTTGGCATCCGTTGGTTTACACGCTAGAAGGTCATACCTAGCATTGCTGAAGCGCCCGAGAAGGTGCGAAAGGTACCCCCTGCTGAGGAAAAACAACAACGGTAGTCAATGGTGTCGTGTGGTATGCATCGATTCATAAATCGACCTGTGAGAAATTGGTACGCCTCTATACTGCACCGATTTCCCACACACTCCACATGAAACGCGATGTTCTGTAAAGCACGACACGAAGATCAGCTGAATAGTTACACATATTTGAAGGAAAGCGGATTTGTCAGATTTGTCTTTGTTTCCAACAACCTTTCCAACTGTATCTCATAACACGACTTTATTCCCAGGACAGTCAAACATTTCCCCAGCCTCCTTTTCCAAAAATGCCAACTTTATTTTGTTTCTTCTAATAAATGTTTAAGTCCAAGCTACCAAAGTGACATTATTTTTCTTTATCATATGAGTTCATTCTTCTAAAATTGCACCTTTTTTCTCATTTGAATAAGACTTACATATATATATATATATATATATTTCTTCTTTATTCTTTATAAAATTTGCAACTGCTTTTTCCCCCAATTCTGTTTGGTAATATTCCCAACATTTCAACTTTCTCTGTAAAAATTTTTTAGTAAAAATATTATTCCCATAATATAACTTTATTTACCTATATTGTGTATTGTTTGCTTTCATATCTCATTTTGCCGCCAACCACTTCTTCTTGTAATGACTTTATTCCCATAACATTCTAAGTTTTTCCTCAAGCTTGTGATTTTTAAAAGATTGGCATCTTCTTGTCAACTTCATGCAACTAAAATGGCATTTTCCTATTAATATGACATTATTCTCTTAAAATAAACTTGTGATATTTATATATATATTATGTATATTCTAGTAAAAATTACTTCTGTTCCCATTTTTATTTACTTTTCTTGTTAGATGATATTGTTTTGAACGCATCTATCACATATACAATGCGGCCCAGGCCTTCGGCTAGCAAACACCGATGTTTCTTGGTCATTTCCTTGCGGCCACCCATTTGCCGGGGCTCCTAAACCCCTTATAACGGGACTGCCTGTCATTACGACTGCGCACGGTAGATGGCACCGTAACTCGGCTCCTTTAACACTAAACAACTCCGCTCTTCTCAACGAGCAGCAGGTCCCGCCAGGGAAGTCTGGCACAGAGTTCAAGTTGACTTGCCTAACCATACCTAAAAGGAACCAACCCGTGGGCTTAGAACCGGTGTATTCTGCTGGCCCACCCACTAAAAACACGCCTGGACCCGAATGTGTGTGTGAGCGAAGGCGGGGCCGCTCCATTCGCGTGGAGTCACCTTTGACCCACATTCGCCGCGCAATGGCGAATGTTGGCACACATGGCTCCGAATGTTCGAGCAAACGCCGGACACGGCTAAACGGGACACATCCCTGACGGCGTCCCGTGTTACACGCCCTCGCGCTTACTTAATAACTTGCGTGGTTTGCGAACAAAAGCCAACGCTTCTTCGTACATTAGCACGTTGCTACAACGCTAGCGACACCGAGCACGGCTGTCGGCGTCTCCATACGTGACAAAGTCCCACCGGTCCAAGTACGGCTTTGTTCCGGCTCTCACCTGGTGCTGCAGCGTGTCGCCTGAGCGTCAAGTTGGAGAGCGCGCCGAGGGCTCGAACGCCGGCCATGTTTGCCCGGAGGTCAGTCGGCGAGGAGCTGCTAGCTAGCAAAGTTAGCGGCCTTCTTCTTCGTCGCCTCCTTTTACGGCAGCTGCCGAGCGGCGTGTTGTGCTCAATGACGCCCTCCTCTGCTCAGAAGGCGGAACTACACCGCCGGACACTCCCGTTTTGCCGCTTTTCGCGTCTCTTTCGAGGCAAAGTGCACTTTTCACCGTGCGGCCTCGAATAAAGTCATAATTCCCAAAACAAAATGTAACATAGGAGACGATTCAACAATCGGAGATAAAACAACAACAACAACAATGTAAATAATATGTAAATTTTATGAGGAAAATAAACTTTATATTATGAGAAAAATAATTCTCATAACATAATTTATGCATTTTTTTGCATTTAATTACATGACAGCTGAGCATGACAAGGTACAGCAGCAGCCTTGATGGAGGCGGGCCTCGTGTGTCGTCACAGCCGCAAGAGCCAATCAACGAGCGGGGTTTCACCTAGCAACCCCAATCAGCGCAGAGGGGCCGCCTGGTTGCGAAGGTAGAGGCAAGTGTTCCCAGCGACCGAGGCTGTCCGCTTCACTGCGAATATTCCCCCCCACATACCTGCCAGCGTCGGCCGGCCAAGCTCCGGGCTGTCATGTCCGCGCCGTCTTCCCGCTAGCGGGGCCTCCGGCCTCGTTCCGCCGATGCCGTCCCTGATGGAGGGCTCGTGCAGCGGCGAGGGGGAGCTCTCCTTCACGGTGGTGGAACACGAGCTGACGAACGGTAAGAGTGCGTTCCAGAACGTTAGCTGAGCGTTGGCTAGTAACCTTAGCTTACCCCCTCGCGGCGGAGTACACGGGAAGGGACCCGGATCTTGTCAGAAGACGGGCGAGCTAGCGTTAGCGTCGCCCGGACGAGCCTCCGCTGCGATCTTTGGGTGGACCTTTGATAAGCACACCAGGAGAGGCCGGCGGGGCGGTGCGGTGTTGTTATTGCTCCTGTTTGGAAGCGCGTAAGGTGAGCGCCTCCTTGGACACTGTTAGGAATGCACACTGAAGACGCAATTAAACAAGTTTTTGTGGTTGTTTGCGATTGTAGAGTTGCGTTAGGTGGCCATGTTGTACTGAGCAGCCAGGGCTCGGACTTGCGGGGCCATTTCCGGGTCTCCTGAGGCCAAAGAAAAAGCAAAAGTTGCTTTTCGAGTGCGCCCTTTACGTGCTCGGCTGTTTCGTGATTGACAGTTTGGTGGAAATGCTTTTAGACGGGGCGGGGGCTTTACTAGGCTCGGTCCACATGGTACCTTCCAGGGGTTTCTTGGATGGTTTTTGAAAAAAACAATGGATCACGGCACACCTATGTGCGGAACCACCTGACACGCCAGACTGCAGAAGAAGAAATAACTCACCGCCTTTCCTAGGATCATCCAGTCTCACAACAAAGCGGGATTACTCCTGTCAGACATTTTGGCAGATGTTAGGAGAATGTCGACCGGGGTGCCCCATGCCAGTCAAAACGTTCAGGTGACTTCTGGTCACGTGACAGTGATGTGGTTGTTTTTCGTAAGGTTGCAAGCTGGCATTTTCAGATTTCCCAATCTGGAGGCCGTTTCAGGTCATTCCAATCACCGTGGACGAGCGTCAAATACTCCTGCCACGTCCTTCTAGTCCCTGGCCCGCTTCTACTTGCTCTTGTGTGGCGGAGGAAGCCCTTCACCTCAGTCTATTAATATCCGTTGACATCAAAGTTGCCCTGGGCGAGCGTGGCGACGCCGTTACGCAAGACGAACTTCTGACCTCACAGTCGCGAGGCGGCGTTCCATTGGCCTAATAGCCTCGCCACGTCTAACCGCACGCGTCAATTGCGCCCGTGCACGGAAAGATTGGGATGCACACGCGGGGAGACAGCGAAGAATCAAAGATGGACGATAAGGCCGCCGCGCTGCTCGACGTGGCGTCGCGCTCGCAGGACGCGTCACATTAGAGCAGCGTCAAGGACAAGCCACGCTGTTTATGTAATATGCATGCCATCTTTTCGTCGTGTTGCACGTTTGGATAGGTCAGCGCACCCGAAAACGCCAGGGGGGTGTTTGTGCCCTGCACGCCGACTCTGCATAATTTTGCGTTTTTTGGTTCGTATTTTGCTCATTCGGGAATTCATTCATTCATTCATTTTCTCTGCCGCTTGTCCTCATTAGGGTCGCGGGGATGCTGGAGCCTATCCCAGCTGACTTTGGGCTGGAGGCGGGGTACACCCTGGACTGGTCGCCAGCCAATCGCAGGGCACATATAGACAAACAAACATTCACACTCTAATGGACAATTTAGAGCGGCCAATGAAGCTAACATGCATGTTTTTGGAATGTGGGAGGAAAGCGGAGTACCCGGAGAAAACCCACACACAGACGCACGGGGAGAACATGCAAACTCCACACAGAGATGCCCAACGGAGATTCCAACCCTCAACCTCCTGACTGTGAGGCCGACGTGCTACCCAAGTCATTCAGGAATGATTTTCATGAAAACGCCAATCAACGCCATAGTTTGTATGTCATGTAATTGAGCAATGGAAAGTCATTTTCTTCATGAAGAAGCCGCGAATAAGCCAGTTGTCGTCTCTCGTATTAATGTGAGGGTGCACACGTCCGCCTTTCGTGGCGGAGGACTCGGGCTCCATTCCGGTGTAAAAACTACGCCATGACAGGGAAAAGGCCAAAGTGGTTTCTTGTGGTTGGTTGTTAACGTCGTGTTGGTGTTCCGCCTGCAGCCAACCTGACGGGCCACGTGGAGAGGGTGGGAATTGAAAACTTTGAGCTCCTAAAGGTGCTGGGCACAGGAGGTGGGTTCACATTCATCGGAAAGGTGTCACTTATTCGTTTCTTAATGACCTCGTCCTCCTTCCTCCCAGCCTATGGCAAGGTCTTCCTGGTGAGGAAGGTGAGCGGCCACCACGCAGGCAAGCTGTACGCCATGAAGGTCCTCAAAAAGGCCACCATCGTGCAAAAGGCCAAGACCGCCGAGCACACGCGGTCGGAGCGGCAGGTGCTGGAGCATATCCGCCAGTCTCCCTTCCTGGTCACGCTCCACTACGCTTTCCAGACCGACACCAAGCTGCACCTCATCCTCGGTCAGCGGCCTTTTAGTGTGTGTGGCGAGCGGCGGGCGTTCACACGTCTTTGTAAACAACGTGTTTGCAGATTACGTCAACGGCGGCGAGCTCTTCACGCACCTGGTGCAAAGGGTGCGCTTCAAGGAGCAGGAGGTGGCGCTGTACAGCGGCGAGATCGTGCTGGCGCTGGAGCATCTGAACAAGGTGCGGCTCGATAGTATAGAGATGAACCTTTAGAGCAGTCGCTGTACAAAGAGCAGCCAGCACAAGTGAGGAACAGGAGAAGTGTGTTTTGGAACTGGACCTACGTGAGCTGCCGTATTTGCATTGACAGCCATCTCTGTTGTTGTTGCAGCTCGGGATCGTGTACCGGGACTTGAAGCTGGAGAACATTTTGCTGGATTCAAACGGTCACATCGTCCTCACAGACTTTGGCCTGAGTAAGGAGTTTGACCAGGTATGTCGCCGCTGCAGTTTAAGGGCTGCCGCACGCAGTCCGTGCGCTAACGTTGCATCCGATGCATCCAAAGAAACAAGTGGAAAGAGCCTTTTCCGTGTGCGGGACGATCGAGTACATGGCGCCGGAAATTGTGGAAGGGGAGTCTGGACATGACAAGGTACTGCGGCGACCTCACACCCCGGCGAGGCCTTCCCTTCCGGCTCGTCATGCGCGCGTCTTCTCTGGCACAGGCGGTGGACTGGTGGAGTCTGGGCGTCCTGATGTACGAGCTCCTGACCGGCGGATCGCCCTTTACCGTCGACGGAGACGAGAACGCGCCCACAGACATCGCCAGGTGTCGATCATTTTAGAATTCCTTCATCCGTTTTCTATGCCGCTTGTCCTCATTAGGGTGGCGGGGATGCTGGAGCCTATCCCAGCTGGCTTTGGGCGGGAGGCGGGGCACACCCTGGACTGGTCGCCAGTCAATCGCAGGGCACATATTTTAGAAATCATTTTATTATTTCGTTTGCCCGCATACTGATTGCACCTGTCGTCCCGCCGCTCAGGAGGATCCTCAAAAAAGACCCTCCCTTCCCCAAAGACATGTCTGCGCTGGCCAAAGACATCATCCAGCGACTCCTCACCAAAGACCCAAAGAAGAGATTAGGTTCCGGTCCAAACGGGGTAGAGAATGTCAAGAAGCATCCATTTTACCAGGTTGGTTTTTCACTATGGCTGTGTTCCAATTGCAGGGGCGGCGCCCCAAAACACACACGCGCCGCTGCTGCACGCTGGCATCGACAACGTCACGCATTCAAACTTTGCCAGAACTTTAAGTGTCCAAAGTTTGCAGCCCGCCGAACGTTCTAAAAATACATCTTAACAGGAAAACATTAAGAAAAAAAGGCACAATTTTATAAGAATAAACTTGTAATATTCACCATTTTAGTAGCACAGAGTCGAAATATAAAATAAAAGGTTAGTTTTTAAAAGTCGTAATATGAGAAACAAAGCAAAATAAAGTTTTCCTTTTTGAACAAGTTATGATATTGTGGGATTAAATGAGATCCAAGTAAAAAAATGGGAAGAATAATATGAGAAAAAAATACAAGTTGTTGGGAAAAAAAGAGCTGTAATGTATTATATATTTAAATATATAAATATCCCTCATTATATTACAAGTTTATCTTTGGTGTCTTACGTATGCATATATATATTATTATATATATATATTTATATATAATATAATATATACATGCATATATATATATATATGCGTATATATATATATATAAGTTGAAATATTCAGGAAAAAAATGTTCTTTTAAAAAGTTAATACGCGGGAAAGAAAAGCTCCAAAAAGAATTGACAAATACAATATGTATATCGTATGCATATGATGAATTGCTTTTACAGTTCACGATCATTACAGTGGTTTACACGCTGTCAAAAAGAATATCTGCGACCGTTACTTTGTGGTACAGTAAACCCCTGCATTGTTTTGGAGCTTGGTTTAAACAAAACCAAAAACAATTGTATTTTTCTTCAAATTTACGATAAAGACCCAATCGCGTGCATCGACTCGTGACACTCCTAATGAATTCTCACAGAGCAGGCATGTCCGTAAATGCAAATTCTAGTCCAGTGCCAATGGGTTTTGGTCCTGTCCATGAGCTTTGGTGACTTCTAGTCCTGGGAGGACGGTAGCTTTTTAAAAATTATTTATTTATATTTATTTATAATATTTGCCACCTTCCAATATCGAAGAATTGCTGTTCTTTTGCTGTAGAAAATCAACTGGGACGACCTGGCGGCCAAAAACGTCCCCGCCCCGTTCAAGCCGGTGATCCGGGACGAGCTGGACGTCAGCAACTTTGCAGAAGAGTTCACGGAGATGGACCCCACCTATTCTCCTGCCGCCCTGCCTCAGAACTGTGATCGCATCTTCCAGGTGGGACATCTGCGTCCGCTCGCCCCCCCCCTGTAATGTTGACACGCGTGGGATGCTCTCTCTCTCTGACTATATTTGACACCCTTCAGAGCAATTGAAGTCGTCAAGTGAAGTTCTGAACGTCCTCCAAAGGCTGCTGTAAGGCAACATGCGTCTCGTGTGCGCTGCGTTGGCATTCACGCCGCTTCAGCGGCCCTTTTTGTGGGCGTAATTGCAGCCATATGCAGCCCTCATTGAAGTAACAGATGCGAATGACTATTTTTGATGCGCTTTGAAGCGTAATATCGGCCCCATAACTCCTTCGCCGGCTGATGTACCGCTTGGAAATTTCAACTCTTGATTGCCTTCTGGATGCTTGAGCCCGCCAGATCAATAGAAGCATTAAGCGGCTTCTCTGGCGGAATAAAAGGCCACACTCTCTCGGCGCGTCGGAGCGCCTGCCTCGGTTACGCCTCCCGGCTTTTGATTGCCAACTTCATCTCGCGTTTTTTTTATTTGATCCCCCCCCCCCCAAACCTCTGCTCTCGGCTGCCATTCATGCAGGCTGGAATTTAGGAGGGGAGGTGGTCTTTACAATTGGCAAGCCCCAGAGAGCCTGCAATGATGACAGATTAAAAATGTGGCCTTGGTACCCCCGCCATGATGCCTAACAAAACAGAATGAAAATTGCATTAAGAGCAGCAGGCTGCAATTTGACAGCAGAGCAATCACATTTTCAAGCCCGGCAATTTGGGGCATCTCATTCATTCAGCAGCATCCACGCTTCCGTCCACGCGGCCGTCGCACTGCGTGCCACAGCTGCGTGTGCGTGCAGGCGTGCGTGCGGGATAAGAGTAGCGCTCCGGAATCCCCGCAGTTGGAATTCAGCAGCAGCCTCCTTAGAATGAGCGACGGCAACGACAAAGGAACAGCTGGACAGCTTCTGTGTGTCTCCCAAATGACCAGAATCGCTCTGATAATTCATGCGCCTCCAAGAAAACATGTGGACAAATAAACATATGTGTCCGGCGCAATTTAGGTAAACGCTCCAATTAACCGCCGGGTGTGTGGTCTGCAAATAACCACCGGGGTGTCTAACTGGGAAACGTTGACAGCTGTGGCTTTTAGGCAGGTTTTCTCGACAATCACATGGCCAGCCTCCAGCAGCTTAACTAGCTCAGCATGCGCTTTAAAACGGCGCTGTTGTTTACAATCGGCTCATGACGGATGACGTCGCGTGATGCTGAGCCGGCGCGCTCCGTTAGAAAAGTCCGCGTGGGCGCCCTAAAACATGCAATTGTTCATAGGACACGGGGTGTACTTTCATGGTGTACGCGCTCGTCAGCCACACGACTTCCTCCTCTGCAATTTGCTACGGGATGTATGCCGAGTGTTGGACCACATCCAAAGTTAAGTCCAATTTCAACTTTCAAACTCACGGATGGCGCGTCAGGACAAGATAAAAGGTACGTAGCGAGCGTGAAGTTTGCGCATGGTTGCCGTTTGCGAGCCACTGAATCGATTTGAAGTTACTGAGTCGTCTCGGGTCGTATCGTTCTAAATGAACTGATATCGTCCTTGAATCGAATCGGGATACGAATGGAATGGCTGTTAAAACGAATCGCTAGACCCCTACTTAGCACTACACAAAGTCAGCCATGGCATGTCTCACAGGAGAGAGTGGAAAAATGTTAACCTCCCATCCTGTGTGGTAGTGGTACGTTATGGGCTTCTTAAAGAAAAACTTTTTAAAAATAAATTGTGCCCATCATCAACAATGCTTAAGTACGACATGAATTTCTCTTTTCGGTGCGTTCTAAAGATACAAAAACCGCTAAAAAGAGGCAGCTAAGCCTTCTGAAAAAAAGCTACAAAAAATTCCAACAAGACCCCATTTCATCATGTGACCTGCATATTAACCAAGCTGCAGCAACATTGTTATTATTATTGTTGTTGCCATTGTTGCACCCAATAACTATGTTACTTGCGTAGTGACACCTTGCTGTACCACACCGGCTAGCGACTAGCTTCACCACACACTCACTCACAATGCCTCAGTGCACTAGTGAAAGGTAACGCTAAAGAAATTTGAGGCTAACTGGTTAGCTCTGCAGCATAAGAGTCGCACAATGTGATGTAAACAATGAATAATAGAGTGTAAAGGTGACTATAGGGGTGTTATTTCATGTCTGCAGGGCTCTAATAATATTCAAACTCATATTTAGACAGCCATATTTGGGCTTTCTACGCTACGAAAAAATTTAATTTCCTAACATTGAATCCTATATGGCTTAATTGTATACATCGTGGTTGCGCCTATAAAACCGGGGAGGACCGTATATGAAAATATATACTGTACAGAATTGAACATTTGCTACTGATGGTAGCTGCTGAATACACTAAACTAATAACGAATACCCGAACCCACGTGGGTGTTCATTCTGACATTTAAGAACAGGTGAGTTTTACTACGCGCACATACGCTACTTCGAAATGACTTCAGTTTGGCAGCTTCAGATGGCCTCCTTTTGGTGTGAACACTAAAGCCCCCCCTCCCTCTGCTTGTGTCTTATTTTGTGAATTTAATGTTGGTAGGAGCGGCATGTGTCCCCCCCCCCCCCACTTCCTGGTGCATGGTTTCGGCTGATGCGACTAACAGTCTGGAAAATACGGTAATGCTGTCTGAACAGTTAAGGCCTCACCGCTATCACAACATGGGTTCTGTTGCTGCTGCGTTGTGCAATATACTTGTTCGCACACCGTGACCATGGCACTTTCTCAAGCACCCCAAATCATGATTAAAGTACTCCCGCCTGCTTCCAACGAACCCCGCGTCCTCGTTGGGATACCTACCCCGCATTTCACACTACTTTGCAAGGTTTGGTCACCCGTGTGTTGTTGGTTTTTCTGTCGCACACAGGGCTACTCTTTCATGGCCCCCTCCATCCTGTTCAAGAGGAACGTGGTGATGGACGACCCGGTCCAGCTGTGCGGCGGCTCCGAGCGTCCGGGCTCGGCTGCAGTAGCCCGCAGCGCCATGATGAAGGTGCGTTGACGGCCCTCCGGTGTAAAAGCTAAGCAAAGTATAGACCAAAGTCATTTGTATCTACTGAGTCTCAAATGCCAGAGAGAAGGTCCTGGAGTACTGCAGGTATTTTGTCATCGATACTTTGTCTCACAAGAGTCCCAACTAACCAGTGTTTTTAGGATACGAGCCGTCTCTCGGCTGATTTTTTTGCTCTGAACTTCAAGCAAACATTTGGGTTGAGAGCTGCAAGTTCCCAGCAGGCACAGCCAAGGACAGCTATGCGGGGGCTCGTGTCAATGTGACAAAGGCGGAAGTGAGCGAGCGTTCAATTAGATATGCTAGTAAAGGGTCGTGAGGGAATTTGTCAGCGCTTGGTGCTCGGACTGCTGTTTGTCAAAGATGGCGGGATAAAAGTCGCATGCAGGAAGACCCGCGGTGGCCTAGCTTGACGTCGTTGAAGGCGCCCGACTAAGAAAAGTGTGCGTAAAAGAGCGTTCAGAAGGATAAGCTACGGCCGGACTGTACGAAGTGTACGGGTGCAGTCCTACTTCTGTGAGCGACTCTCTATTTACAGCCTGCTTTCCTCTCACTTGGTTTGTGTTTCCAACGTTCGTCACCATTTTGTAAGATCATTTACTTGAAGAGAATGATATCAAATCTGTTCCCATGCAAAAAAAGTGCAAAAATCCTTACATTTATTGATGCCATACATCCTTGGACAGTTTTGCCCAGTACTTCAGAAACAGGTGTAACTTTGCTAGTGCAAGGAAGAGGAGTCATGAAAGATTGTGTACATCCGAGGCCATAATACTTCATTCCTCGAAGAGTACATTGTAAATGCTACGTTTGGTACTATCACCTTATACTTGTACTAGCAACTTTTCATCCTTTTACAATTGTTTACATACCACTCACCGCTATTATTATTAGCAGGACTGCAATGTAAGTAATTTGCGATGATCAGGACATTGACTACTATCTAACACTCTGTCACATGACCTTACTTGTGCATTTAAACTTGCTAACTGCAGGGAGTGTACCAATGTATCAAAATAGGGGGTAGGATTAAATAAACTTTGCTTCTTCCTACCTCGTTTGGACATGTGGAACTGTCCGTTGTATTAAGTGATGTGTTCCGATGTCATCTATGTGCGTGTTCAAATCCAATTCAACCATTACTAATGTTTCCTGGCTACAAAATCCTCAACAAACGTTCCTATTTGTGCTTGTGGTTAAAGAAGACGTAGTTGGAAATACAATTGTGATGACTTTATTCATGTAAGCTTTTTTTTTTTTTTTTTTACAACACCCTTGTTTCATTGCCACTCTTAGACAGGATGTGTGCCACTCTTATTTTGAAGGCCAGTGTGTTGAAAATGTGTTTGCCTGTTGCGAAGTGCGATGGCTACCCGAGTGCCTCTTGAAGCCGCAGCTGTCCCTATTTCACACACAACGTGCACGAAGTTGTGGTGAGGAGCTCGGAGGAGCTCAGAGTAGAGCCGCTGCTCCTTCACATGGAGAGGAGCCGGTTGAGGTGGCTCGGTAGTCTGGATGCCTCCCGGGCACCTCCCTGGTGAGGTGTTTCGGGCACGCCCGGTCGGGAGAAGGCCCCCTAGGACACGCTGGAGGGACTATGTCTCACAGCTGGCCTGGGAACGCCTCGGTGTCCTCCCGATGGAGCTGGAAGAGGTCGCTGGGGACCGGGAAGTCTGGACTTCCCTACTAAAGCTGCTGCCCCCACGACGTGGACCCGGATAAGCGGAGGAGAATGGACTGGACTTGCACGAAGTCAGCAGGCCAAGCTGCATTGCATTATCAAGCACAGAAGCCAGCATTAGCATGCTGTGCTAAACCCAGCCAGATATTGCTCTACGCAAGCTCGCACTCGGTGACAAGTAAGAGTTTCAAGGTTGTCCCCCCATCTCAGCCGATGTTTCCAGCCGCCGTCTCGACATGTTCAGCTCAGGAGAGGGCAGGTTAGTGTTTGTGAGGACGTGTCGCTACGAATGAGCGGTCTGCCGGGGAAATATTTACCTTCTCCCCGCGGTTTCATTCACACTGTCAATTTCTGCCAGATTCCGCATTTAACAGTAGATGGGTGCTTGACGTGGTCTCCACTTGGCTTTTACAGGACTCTCCTTTCTACATCAGCTATGAGATGGACCTGAAGGACGGCGCTCTTGGAGAGGGAAGCTTCTCCATCTGCAGGTGCTGCACGCACAAGAAGACGGGGCAGAAATATGCCGTCAAAATAGTCAGCAAGAGGTAGAAACGTACGAACATGAAAGACTCCGTCCCGTTTAGACTAACAAGTTTGTATCAGGATGGCATGCGTGTTTCAGGATGGAGGCGCAGACTCAGCGGGAAATAGCGGCCCTGAAGCTCTGCGATGGCCACCCCAACATCGTCAAGTTACACGAAATCTACCACGACCAGGTGGGTGCGCTTCCTCTGCCCCGCTGCACTGTAAGTTATGCAGACCCGCACCGTAGCCCAACCCCGGCTGATTTGGCCCCTTACTGAGTTGTCCCAAACAAGCCTGCACACAAAGCCCAGGGACTTAGTTTGGTTGTACTTTAAAGTCTTTTATGCACTAAACATTTGGAAATTATGGAATGTTGACTTATCGGGCACTTTTTAGCCGTTAATTACGTGACCTTTTTCCCGTTTGTAATGAGCGCACACACGTCATCTCTCTTCAGGGATGACAGACGGCGGCACGGAGTCTGACACGCTAACAACTTCACTGTCATGACAATCGATTCATCGTACGATAGGAATCGCTTTTGCGGCTGGAAAACGTGGCATGTGCACGCATGCGTGTGTTTTCCTCGTCTCTTTTCACCACACAGGCTGGATGGCAGGAGGGTTCACTCTGCATCTGTCTGTGCGCGCTGGTGCTACAGTGGAATGAACGGAGAGGGTAACCCACCTTCTCAGACATTCAGCCTCTTTGTCCCAGTACGTGGAGGCGGGGCTGCTAGTGAGCTAATTCCCGCGCAATAAAAATGGAATTTACTGTTAAACGCGTAAATTGACGTAACAGGAAATGCTGTCATTGTGAGGAGAATGAAAGTTCGTGTGAGGAAATATTTCCCCGGCGGACCACTTAGTCGTGGCGGAATCTCATTACAAACACTAAACTGCCCCCTCCTGAGCAAAACACGTCGAAATGGCAATAAACACCCACAAAAGTTGGGCCAGCCGCCTCTTCTTATGGAGCGTGAATAGAAGCTAGCGGGGCTAGCTTTGTTTATCCATGCTAGTGTGTGTGCGTGTGTGTATGCAACTGGATGTTGGAAGTTTTACAATGCCTGATGACCACATGAAGGTTCTGAGTGAAGAAAGGCAGGCTGGATGAGTATATTTTCAACACGTTGTCTTTTATCCTCCGGGAATTACCACCGTATTGTGGTGGAGGGGTTTGCATGCCATAGTGATCCTAGAAGCTATGTTGTCAGGAGCTATATGTCCCTGGTAGGGTCTCCCAAGGTAAGCAGGTTCTAGGTAGGGGGCCAGACAAAAGGTGATTCAGAAGACTCTATGAAGAACAACGAGAGGAAAGTCCACACCTCGACCAGAAGTGGGATAGCGGGGCCTCACTCTGGAGCCAGGCCTGGGGAAGGTGTCAGGGCTGCCATCAAGCGGAAGGAGTCCTATCGAGCATTGATGGCTTGTGGGACTCCTAAAGCAGCTGATGGGCACCGTCAGGCCAAGTGTCATGTGGCTTCGTTGGTGGTCGAGACAAGAACTCGGGAGTGGGAAGAGTTCAGTGAGGCCGTGGAGCACCACTTTCGGTCGGCTTCGAAGAGGTTCTGGCAAACTGTTTGACGCCTCAGAAAGGGGAAGCAGTGCTCGGACGGAAGCCTGCTGACCTGAAATGAACATATAGTCGGTCGGTGGAAGGAACACTTTGATGCCCTTCTCAATCCCACGGACATACCTTCCGTAGAGTCGGAGGACACAAATGCGGGAAGTTCTATGACGTTGGCTGAGGTATGTTGAGTTGTCAAAAGACTCCCCGATGGCAAGGCTCTGGGGTTGGACTAGTTTTGCCCTGTGTTCTTCAAGGCTCTGGATGTTGAGGGGCTGTGTTTGCTGACACGTCTTTTCAACATTGCATTGGAGACAGGAACAGTACCTCAGACCGGGGTGGTGGTTCCCCTTTTTAAGAAGGGTGACCGGAAGGCGTGTTCCAACAATAAGGGGATCACACTCCTCAGCCTCCATGGGAAAGTCTATTCCAGAGTGCTGGAGAGAAGGGTATGTATGTTAGTCGGTTACAGGAGGTGCAAAGTGGTTTTCGTCCCGGTCGCGAAACACGGCACCAGTTCTACACCCTTGCAAGGTTACTGGGGGGGTACGTGAGAGTTTGACCAACCGGTCTACATGTGCTTTGTGGACTTGAAAAGGCATTCTACCACGTCCTTTGTGGTGTCCTCTGGGGGGTGCTCCGGGAGTACACTCCATTGGGTCCTTGTACAACCGGAGCAGGAGCCCGGTTTGCATTGCCAGCAGTAAACTTGTTTCCAGTGAACTGGAATTGGCTGCCATTCTGTTCATAACCTCCATGGACAGAATTTTTAGGCGCAGCCAAAGCATTGAAATTCTTCTCTGCTGTTTGCGGACGATGTGGTCTTGATGACCTCATCAGGCTGTGACCTTCAGCGTTTCCTGGAACTGAGTATGAAGCTTCTGGGATGAGACTCACCACCGCCATATCCGAGGCCATGGTTCTCAGTCGTAAACTGGTGGATTGCACCCACCGGGTTGGGATTGAGGTCTTGCCCCAGGTGGAGGAGTTCAACATCCCGAGGTCTTGTTCACGAGTGTGGGAAGGTTGGACCGCGAGGTGGACAGATAGATTGGGGGAGCATCTGCAGTAATGCGGTTGCTGTATCGGAGCCAGTTTAGGTGACTCGAGCATCTAGTTCGGATGCCTCTCGGACGCCTCCCAGGTGAGGTGTTCCGAGGATGCCCAGCCGGGTTAAGGCCCCGGTGCAGACCTAGGACACATTAGAGGGATTATATCTCTGGAAACGTCCTGGTGTCCTTCTGTTGGAACTGGAGGAGGTGGCCGGAGACCGGGAAGTCTGGACTTCCTTACTGAGACTGCTGCCCCCGCAACAGTTGTTAATGTGATATTGTGTTTTCTGTTCAGAACATTCAAGGAGTAAATGGACTCATAAGACAAAAAGGCAAATAAAAGGACAACAGAGCATACACAAAGAACTAGATAAAAAATACAAATATATACAGTAGTATTGAAAATACTAGCAGTGCAATGAGAGTAACCAGATGAAGTACTGTTATTAGCATATTTTTATTGCTACATGGCAAACAAGTTACGAGTAGGTGCAGTAGATTCACTGAAAATAAACAAGACCCGGCTGTGCTTTTGGCCAATTAGGTGAAAGGGGCGTGTTCCAAAAAAATAGCAGTGTCTGCCGTTGACTTTACAAACTTAAAAGGTTATGTTCACACGGCAGGTCAATTTCAATTTTTTTGCTCATATGCAACCTGTATCTGATTTTTTTCTTAGTATTTTTTAGTATTTACTTTTTAATATTTAGTTTTTAAAATCATCCAACTCAAAAGTTCTTCCACACCAACATTCTTTACCAACATTCCACAATTCATCAACATTTCTTGCTTTTGCTTCACAAACAGCATTTTTGATGTCAGCCCACAAGTTCTCCATGGGATGAAGGTCCGGGGATCGGGCCGACCCCTCCATAACATAAGAACATGAGAAGATGGTGCTGGTTTCCTGGTGTGTTTGGGGTGATGGTCTTGTTGGGCGTGAGGGCGTGTCCTCTTCAGCATAAGGCAACATGACCTCTTCAAGTATTCTGACATATGCAACCTCATCCATGATCCCTGCTATGGGATAAACAGGCCACCTGATTCACACCTGGTTTATTGATCAGTGATCACTGATTGAATGTCGCACTGCTATTTTTTGGAACACGCCCCTTTCAACTAATTGGCCAATAGCACAGCCTTACGAGCGTGCATATCATGAATGCTGGGTCCTGTTTGTTTTCTGAGAATCTACTGCACCTACCGGTAACTTGTTTGCCATGTAGCAGTAAAAATATGCTAATAACAGTACTTCACCTGGGTAGCCACGTTGGACTGCTATTATTTTAACACTACTGTATATGTTTTTATTCATCCAGTTTTTTGTGTACGCTCTGTTGGCCTTCGATTTGTCTTCTGAGTCCATTTACTCCTCGAATGTTCTGAACGGAAAACACAATATCCCATTCGCAGCAGCCTCTTTTGTTAACATTTGTCAAAATAAAATGTACTTGATGTCCACAAACAATACCCAGTAAGTCCATCCTGTCCATTTACGTACCACAAATGTGTTTGTCCATTTTTGAATACTTGTTTTTTGTCCGTTTCTGTTTCTTTTTTGTGCGCAGTCTTTGACGTGATGTTAAAAAAGCCAAAGAAAAAGCATGTTTTGATGCTGACATCCCGTCGTGTGTTTGTCGGCAGCTCCACACCTACTTGGTTCTGGAGCTGCTCGGCGGAGGGGAGCTGCTGGAGCGTATCCGCAGGAAGCGACACTTCAGCGAGACGGAGGCCAGCCGGATCATGCGCAAGCTGGTGTCGGCCGCCAGCCACATGCACGACGTGGGCGTGGTGCACAGGGATCTGAAACCTGAGGTTAGTTGACTTTCGGTGTATTTTGCCCCGCGTCACAGAAAGCGAGAGTGTTTGACCTCCAGAAAGGGGCGACAAGTAGTGGTAGTAGTAGTAGTAGTAGTTGCGTGGGGCCTGCGTTTGGCACAGCACCCTGGGAGGGGGAGGAATGAAGCAATGATTGCCGCCGTCTGCTCCAGTCTGGAATTGTGCTCCGCAGAACCTGCTCTTCACCGACGAGAGCGAGAACTCCGAGATCAAAATCATAGACTTTGGCTTCGCCCGCCTCAAGCCGCCAGACAATCAGCTCCTGAAGACCCCCTGCTTCACCTTGCAGTACGCCGCGCCCGAGATACTCAAGTACGACGGCTATGACGAGTCGTGCGATCTCTGGAGTCTGGGAGTCATTCTGGTGAGTGGCGTCCAAACAAAGTAATGGTGAGGAGACCCTCTCCCTGCATGGTCGCCCCCCCCTCCAGGGAGGGAATGGGAGGCGCTGTGATGAAAAGGCTTTTGAAAGCGTGTGTGCGCGCACACGCAGGGGGGATGACATCCTCCGCTGTCCTTTCCTTTCATGACAGCGAGGGCAGATGGAAGCGTGCGGCGCGAGCGGCTTCGGCCTGAGGGCGGTGGGGCGCAGGCTTGCAAAAACAGGGCAGAAAAGAAAAGCACGGCTGCACGAAAGTTGCATCATCCTTGGCCTTTGTATTGACTTTGCTCGCAGTACACCATGCTGTCGGGCCAGGTGCCTTTCCAGTGTCAGGGGCAGAGCCTGACCCACACCAGCGCGGAGGAAATCATGAAGAAAATCAAACAGGGCGATTTCTCCTTTGAGGGCGAGCCCTGGAGGAACGTGTCGCAGCAGGCCAAAGACCTCATCCGAGGTGAGACACGTCCCTTTGCTCGCGCCGTCGAGCTGCCCAAACCCACTTCTCTGGCCTTCTGTCTGCCGCAGAGCTGCTCACCGTGGACCCCAACAAGAGGATCAAGATGTGCGGCCTTCGCCACAACGCCTGGCTTCAGGACGACAGCCAGCTGTCCTCCAACCCGCTCATGACCCCGGACGTCCTGGGCTACTCGACCGCATCTGTGCACACCTACGTCAAAGCCACCTTCAACGTAAGACGCCACGGCCTTTATTCATTCATCATTACGAGAGTTATTTGCTCTGCATATCTACCCGTGTGCCNCAAACCCACTTCTCTGGCCTTCTGTCTGCCGCAGAGCTGCTCACCGTGGACCCCAACAAGAGGATCAAGATGTGCGGCCTTCGCCACAACGCCTGGCTTCAGGACGACAGCCAGCTGTCCTCCAACCCGCTCATGACCCCGGACGTCCTGGGCTACTCGACCGCATCTGTGCACACCTACGTCAAAGCCACCTTCAACGTAAGACGCCACGGCCTTTATTCATTCATCATTACGAGAGTTATTTGCTCTGCATATCTACCCGTGTGCCATATAAACTATAAACAAAAACTACTGGTGGTTAGCATGTTGGCCACACAGACTGGGTTCAAATCTCCATGCGTGCGGAGTTTGAATCTTCTCCCCGTGCGTGCCCACATTGTGAAAACTTGCCTGTACAGTGGTGTGAAAAACTATTTGGCCCACTCATCTTTGCACAATTGTTGTCATTCAGCTTTATTTGAGGCTTTTCTAGCATGAAGCGCCTTCTTAAGGTCATGCCACAGCATCTCCATGGGATTCAGGTCAGGACTTTGACTAGGCCTCCCCCGCCTCTAGCCCAGAGTCAGCCGGGATAGGCTCTAGCATGCCCCATAAGTCTACACCACCACGCAAGCTGTACTTGGACTACTCTAACTGTATAATTGCAACTTTATAACTTGTTTTGCCCCATTTAATATTTTGACTTTATTCCCACTAAAAAAGTAGCATTTTTCCCTTTCTACTGTTTGTTTTTCTACTATTCCGTTGTAAATGTTCTTCTCAGAGGTCAAGACTTTATTCCCATAATATTTTCACTTTAGTCTTGTTTCTCCTAACCTAATTGTCAAATAGACGCTCGCATGCTCCCGAGATGAGACTGTGTGTGTTCTGGCTTGGCAGGCTTTCAACAAATGCAAGCGGGAGGGCTTCCACCTGCAGACGGTGGACAAGGCGCCGCTCGCCAAGCGGCGGAAGATGAAGAAGACCAGCACCAGCACGGAGACGCGCAGCAGCTCCAGCGAGAGCACCCACTCCTCGTCCTCCTCGTCCCAGTCGCAAGAGAAGAACTTTCCCGAAGGCGACGACGGCGGCCACTCCTCGTCCGCCAACCGCACGTTCGCCGCCCCCCCTGTCGGCACACCCGCCGCCCCGGCCGCGGAGACGGACTCCGAGCAGCGTGGTCCGCCCCCGCCTGCCTTTCACTTTTCCGACAGGAAGTGACGGAGGACCGGGACCGCCCCCTCCGCCTCTCCTACACCTTCCGACTTGTTTTTTTTTGTTGCATGGGTGTCGTCAAGCACGTCTCCAAAAGGCAAGCATGCAGCAGGAGCAGCAACTTCAATGTCCACTAGCAATAGCTCGCCGCGTTCTTCATCCTGGGCCTACACACACACACACATGCTGTGTCAATCAGGGACCGGACCAGGAAGGAGCTGTCCCTCTGCCTCCTGCACCAGTTTACCCACTATCTCCCTGTCTGCTCCACCTACCACGTCGCTCCATGCCTTCCCAGGTCTGAAGTGTTTACTCCGTGGATGCATTGATGCCTCGTACATGGACCTTCGGTGAGACGGTAATTTATATGCGTGACTTTTACACACTGATAGAAATATTTATGCTAAGATAACTTATTTATGGATGGTGAGAATATTTTGTGCGTCTCACAAAGACTGCTGGTGTAGTCGCTTTTTGGTGAGTGGCTAACGGGGCGCCCTGACACGTTTCCACAAATTAGCGAGAGATTGGCACCACCATGGCGCCAGTGTTCTACGCCGCACTTTAAAATCAGCGTACCAACTGGCAGCTTAGTCTCGTCGTGGAAAAAGGCTGCGACCGGGGGAGCCCTGCTAGGTTCCTAAAAATCCACGTGCCAAAAGAGCTTGTCAACATTTAAGTGATGAATGATCACAACACATGACCTTCTTTTTTTAACACTCCACACGCATGTAGCATGTAGCGCGCGCATGCTAAAGCTCACCTGCAGGGATACGTGCAGATAAAACAGATCCATAGCAATAGTAAGCGTTAGCCGCTTGGCTTACTGCAGGAGTCTCCAAAGTGCGGCCAAGGGGCCATTATCAATCACGATATTATGAGAAACAAAACAATAAAAATGTGTATGTACATACAGACCCGGTGAAAATCTTAAGAGCAGTTGAAAATTTGCCAGAATTTTGCACATTTGGATCCCAATGAGCTTGTAAGTAGAGCTAGAATTTGCAAAAGCAAGAAGGGGGAGTGTGACAAAAAGCACTTAGAAAAAGTCCTTTATTGAAAACAACAATTCAGCTGAAACAGGCTGTTTGTCAGCTGATCAAAAGTTGAAGACCATCGCTCAAAAAATGACCAAGAACTCTCCAAACCAGAACAAACGCGTTCTCAGTAGGACTCAATAATGAGCAGCTCCACCGTTCCAAAATTGGTTTGGGCTTGCTTGATGCGAGTGTTTCCAGCAAGCTAGTGGGAACATTGCTCCCAGTGGTGAAGATGGCTTCACGGAGGGCATGAACTGTCTGGTACTGGTGGCCATTTTTATAAACTTCCCTTGCCATCCATCCCCAAATGTTCTCCAAGGGGATTTAATTCAGGGGAACATGCAGGATGGTCCAAAAGAGTGATGTTATATACACACACACACATACATATACAATATGTATTAATAATAAATATTCCGTAAACATAAAAACATCAAAAAGTTCTATTACCAGAAAAGAAAAGAATATAATTGAAATATTTGTATAAAAAGATAATAGACTTTGCTGAGATGCAGGCTGTTTTTGCCTTCTAGTTTTACTTTTGTTTTTTTAAGTTGCATTTTTAGAAAGTGGGGAGGGCTAAGTAGAAAAACAGCCATGGGCTGTAAATGCCCCGTGGGCTGCACTTTGGAGACCCCTGACATACACGCATGCACAGAAACATGGGCATCTTTGGCATGTCCGTGCGTGTGTGGCATAGAGATGGTGACGTATTGACCGAGTCCCCCTTTTTTTTTGGTCTTTGACTTCCCCTGCTGCTGCTAGGCAATGGGAAAAGCAAACATGAGTAGACTGTATAAATGTATTAACCGTGGGTAGAAAGCAACACATCATATCAACTCTCCTTTCCACGTCCTGTTCCTGTCTGCTACTCGCAGAACCCGGGAACTTGCTAAGCTAGACCTGATGTGGGCTCGCAGGGCCGAGCGAGTGAGTGGGGTAGGGTGGACTTGGTGCGCGCGTGCGAGTTTCTCGGGTGAAGTAGACACCACATTGAGTGACGAATCCCACGTGGAGGCCACCGCCATATTGGATGTGGCAAACGAGAGCAGGGAATTCATCTTTCACAGATAAGACTGAAAAAACACTTGGGATTGTATGTGGCCATTCTAACGTCATTTTACCAACACCGTTGGCGGACTTTGTGGACTCCCATGGTGAAACCAGCCTCCAGAAACTTTGTAGAACGATTCTTTGTTGACTCTGCTCCGTTTTTGTGCGTTTGCTGAAACAAAAACGAAAAAGCACGAGGGAGCTAACAATGCACGTAATGGGACACACCTTTTTAGGGGATAAAGCCCTCTAAAAAAAAAAGCTCCATCGAGGTTTTGTGTTTTTATAGCTTTGCTGTGAGCATGCCGTGACAGGTACGTTCATGATAACATGTCATACTTAGTATTTCACCCTATTTTCATCATTTTTAACACTAACACAACTTGTTTAGACAGGAACTAATGCTACAGTACGTCCGCCAACAACAGCAGTATATAAAGCATGTGTCTGTTTGCAGCTACTAGTCATGACAGCTGCTGGCGACTGCTTTTGGACAAATGAGGATCCGGAACCTTATCTTTTTGAGCCTGAAAGCACGGAGGATAAGCTACAGATTTTAGGCAAAACGTTAGAGGGAAGCATCAGGGGCCCCGAGCGGCAGCGACTACTTTTGGACAAATGAAGATCCAGGACCTTATCTTTTTAAGCCTAACAGCACGGAGGGTAAGATACAGATTTTAGGCAAGAAGAGAGAGTCGTGCAGACAGAAATGGAGTGTTTCTGCTGCTGAGTGGCATCCTGTGTTACCATGGATGGATATGGTGAGGAGGACATTGCATAGCAACCAAGTAAGAATACTTAGTGCTAACAAACCGTGCAGTTGTATAAACGTTTTCCACCTCCACAAGATAAACTGGAAAAGACCAGACCAGCTGGACCACTAAGAGTAAGTCCAATTTTTTTAGTGTTATTTCTAGGGCTTTATAGTAGAAATTGGTGTGTCCCATTACATGTATTGTTAGCTCCCACATGCAAGCTTAGAACACAGCAAAGGGAAGGACGTGTGTGGGGGTGATGGGAAAAATGTCCCAAAAAAGATGCACTTTTCCTTTAAGGGGCAGATCTGCCACATCACAACGTATCGCTGCCATGGGCCAATGTTGGGTTTTTTGTCTTTTTTGCACTTGTGCAGCGTGACTCTGGACTCCCTTTAGTGAGTGACTGAGGATAGGCTCCAGCATGTCCCCGCCACCCTAGTGAGGATAAGCGCCATCGAAAATGGATGGATGGGTATTGGGTAACAGAAGTGTAAAGGGGTGTTATTTCATGTCTAGAGGGCTGTAATAATGTTAACATATATTTAGAAGCTTCCAAACAGATTTGCTTTGCCAGTTGACAGCGGTAGACGAGGGATTCCAGGGTAGCGCCGCTCGGAGAACCTTTTAGCATTGAAGTTACACGCGCACAACAGGACGTTTCCGCACTTGAAGCCGTCAGAGTTCCAGCAGGCAAGCGTCCTGAGACCACCAGAGTTTGATGACGAATCAGACATGACCAATCGAACGGCGCCAAGGAGCAAAGTCCACTGCAGTCGGACGGAAAGGGACCAACCGTCTTGTGCTTTTCCCAAATGGTAGCCATTTTCTTGGCCTCTTTGGGAAGAGGGAGCATGAAGGTGCCCCCGTGTGAGAGCACGATGTTTTCTGTCCTCCCTCGTCTTTGGTTTGGATGCGGTCACTGTAAAGCGAAGCGTGGAAAAGATGTGGACGATGTGTTGGCTGTAGGACTTCATTGCTTTCAAGCACGCCTCTGCTCCCCATCACACTTTTGTCTCGCTCTTGCAAGTGTACGTGAGGAAGCAGGACCGACGGGCTAGGGCACTACAAAGCTACGTCTCCTTTTTCTTTGGGCGTATTAATAGCTGAAGTGGAGCAGAAGGAAGAGTGTTCTACATTGAGCCCATGTGCAGCACCCCCAGGGCAGCCATATTGGATTGAAGGGGGGCTGTGAAGGGTGTGTGGAGGTTCTGTCCGTGGTGCTGAAAGCGTCTTGTCTGCCACCGAAGGGACTTTCATCCCATTTTGTCTTTCCTCCGCTGCAGAAACTGTCGTTGCTAACGTGCAAGTAGGCCGCCCGGCAGCATGTTCCCGGGGGGGGGGGGGGGGGGGGGGGAGTCTATAAATAACAGTCCTTGATTCCCTGCAATGCCAAAGTAAAGGAAACACAAAAGTCCTCATATCTTTACAAGAAAAGTGCCCTTTTTGGGGACTTCTGCCCATCCTCCACAGTCCTCATGTGACTCACGTCTGTCTCCTTTCCGTGCTTTCTGACCAATAACCGATGTTTATATCTACCTTTTAAAAATGTACAGTGGTGTGAAAAACTATTTGCCCCCTTCCTGACTTTGTTTGTCACACTTAAATGTTTCTGATCATCCAACACATTTTAATATTAGTGAAAAATAACACAAGTAAACACAAAATGCAGTTTTGAAATGAATGTTTTTATTATTTAGGGAGAAAAAAATCCTGTGTGAAAAAGTAATTGCCCCTGCACCTAATAACGGGTTGGGCACCCTTAGCAGCAAAAACTGCAATCAAACGTTTGCCATAACTTGCAACAAGTCTTTTACACGCTCTGGAGGAATCTTTGCAGAATTGTTGTCATTCAGCTTTATTTGAGGCTTTTCTAGCATGAAGCGCCTTCTTAAGGTCATGCCACAGCATCTCCATGGGATTCAGGTCAGACTCCTATGTCTTCATTTGGTTTTTCTTCAGCCTTTCAGAGGTGGATTTGCTGGTGTGTTTTGGGTCTTTGTCCTGCTGCAGCACCCAAGATGGCTTTAGCTTGAGTTGACCAACTGATGGCCGGACCTTCTCCTTCAGGATTTTTTGCTAGACAGTAGAATTCATGTTTCCATCTATCCCAGCAAGCCTTCCAAACCAGCCCAGACCATCACACTACCACCACCATATTTGACTGTTGCTATGAAATGCTGTGTTACTTTTACGCCAGATGGAACGGGACACGCAAAAAGTTCTACTTTTGTCTCGTCAGTCCACAAGATCTTTTCCCAAAAGTCTTCATTTTGTGTTCAATGATGTTATCTTTGACTAATAGCTAACTCTTTTTTATGAGCAGAAAGATTTAAGTGTAAATAGTTTTTCACACCACTGTACATACTGTAGGTATGAATGTGAGTCTGAATGGTCGTCTAGATTTGCCCTGTGATTGGCTGGCCTCCCCCGCCTCTCGCCCAGAGTCAGCTGGGATAGGCTCTAGCATGCCCATAGTATTTACACAATCATGACTTCACTGTAGATGTGCGTGTATTTAGTGCACACCTGGAGGCAAGAGGTGGAAATGTGACCACGTGTACCTGTTAATTTGACCTGATCAAATCTTGATAAGGTTTTTTTACGTTTTTCCCACATTTGGCACAGCCAGGAAGCAAAATGTCTTCCTCTTAAAGTCAATGTCGGTATGCAAGTGAGCTCGGGGGAAGTTACGGCGGGTCGTTAACATCACAGGCCGGAGGAAAAGGAGCGCTTGATTTGCTGACCCCCCACAGTACAGTTAATCACCTCATTGGTGCATTTTTTTTGAAGTGATCAGTAATGGGTGGCATTTTTATTGTTAGCGGGTTTATCGGTGTGACGTTACACGTAATTGCATCATATATTATTGTGCATTTCATGTTAGTATATTTTGAAACATTCATTGGGTTCATTCATTGCACGTTGGCCTCACAGTCAGGAGGTTTGTGGAGTTTGCATGTTCTCCCCGTGCGTGCGTGGGTTTTCTCCGGGTACTCCGCTTTCCTCCCACATTGGCCACTCTAAATTGTCCATTAGAGTGTGAATGTTTGTTTGTCTGCCCTGCCATTGACTGCCGGCCAGTCCCGGGTGTACCCCGCCTCCCGCCCAAAGCCAGCTGGGATAGGCTCCAGCATCCCCGCCACCCTGATGAGGATAAGCGGCATAGAAAATGGATGCATGGATGGCATTTTAAAAAGTATCCCAAATGTGATTTTTCTGCATGTTCGTCTTTCCTGCTTGATCAGAAAGTACTGTAGCACTGAATCCCTTTTCTCCTTCCTTCTGCAAGCTTTAAAAAGGCAACACTTTGCACTTCCAAGTCATCTTGCTTTGGGCCTTCATGTCGTCCACTGGGATTGGTCGGGGCCTTTTCCCACAGGACGTGGTACATTTCACACCTCCTTTTTAACCGAAGATTCCCGCTCAGACGGTGTATTTACGAATCATCACCTTTAGTTCATCATGCTGTCCAGAACACGCGCGCACACGCACTGGCAGGACAGGACGCGGTGTTCTGGTGAACGGCCGCCAGGTGGCAGCATTGTGTGAAAGTGTAAACAGCCCCGGATTCTGCCCCTTTTTGTACTTTTAAGTGACAAAACGTGTATTTACCATTGATGATGACTTCACTGTCTGCTGTCCCGCCCACTACGCGTGTACCGTAGAAATATTTATCATTTGGACGTATTTGTTTGTCACGTGACAATAAAAGGTTGACCATTTGGTGGATTTTGAATTTTTTTCCAGCTGTGTAGTACTAAAACTGAACAGAGGGGGCGTAGTTTATCAGCAGAACAGCTCCCCGGTTCCCAATAAACTTTATCTCATCAAATAAATCAAACATCCTCTTCCATCACTTCATTTAGAAGCGTTCTAATATTGTTGCTGTTCAAAAATGCACGAGCGTGTCTATTTTTATTAAATAAATAAAAAAAAACGTATGTGTTTTCGATGAAAAAAATCATAAAATAAAATGTCATTAGTTGTCATTACCTTCCTTTGCTGATTGGCTGGGAGGTGTCACGTGGTTCCACTGCCTTATAAGGAGAGAAGCCATTTTTCTCGCATCTTCCTGAAATTGCTTTAATTTTCCTCATCACATGCCAAGTTTATCCTTGCAGTTAGAATACAACTTTCCTCTCTTCAGATTTTACTTTATTCTAGTCAATTTAGATGTTTTTTTTTCTCCTTTTCTCCTTTTCCGGCTAGTCTTGCATTTTCTTCTCATTGTGACTTTAGTCCCAAAATATTTGACTTTCGTAACATAACTGGATGTTTTTCATTCTTTTGTTTGTGTTAAGGCCACATTAAAAAAGCAATATGCTGCTGCCCCCGCAACCCGACCTCAGATAAGCGGAAGAAAGTGCATGGATGGATGGACTACATCCAACTACAGATTACGATATTAAAAGTGGGCATTTTATGAGGAAAATGTGGTAGTTTTATGAGATTAGAAGTGGTAATATTATGAGACTAAAAGTGGTAATATTACGAGATTAAAAATTGTAATGTTATGAGATTAAAAATGGTAATATTACGAGATTAAAAGTGGTAATTTTAAGAAAAAAAGTGGTAATATTATGAGACTAAAAGTTGTAATTTTATGAGATTAAAACTGGTAATATTACAAGATTAAAGTGGTAATTTTAAGAAAAAAAGTGGTAATATTATGAAGAAAAAGTGGTAATTTTAGGAGATTAAAAGTGGTAATTTTGTGAAATTAAAAGTGGTAATTTTACGAGATTAAAAGTGATAATTTTATTAGATCAAAGTGATAACTTTATTAGATAAAAGTGGTAATTTTATGATATTAAAAGTGGTAATATTATGAGAAAAAAGTGGTAATGTTATGAGACAAAAGTGGTACTTTCATAAGATTAAAAGTGGTAATACCACGAGAATAAAAGTGGTAATTTTATGAGACAAAAGTGGTAATATGAGATTAAAAGTGATAATTTTATGAGATTACTAGTGGTAATTGTATGAGACAAAAATTGTAATATTACGAGGTTGAAAGTGGTAATTTTATGAGATAAAAAGTGGTAATATTACAAGATTAAAGTGGTAATATTATGGCATTAAACGTGGCAATATTATGAGAAAAAAGTGGTAATATGATGAGATTAAAAGTGGTAATATGAGACAAATGTGGTAATATTACGAGATTAAAAGTGGTAATTTTATGAGACAAAAGTGGTAATTTTATGAGATTAAAAGTGGTAATATTATGAGAAAAAAGTGGTAATTTAATGAGAAAAAAGTGGTAATATGATGAGATTAAAAATGGTAATATGAGACAAATGTGGTAATATTACGAGATTAAAAGTGGTAATTTTATGAGACAAGAATGGTAATTTTATGAGATTAAAAGTGGTAATATTACGTGATTAAAAGTGGTAATTTTCTGAGACAAAAGTGGTAATTTTCTGAGACAAGAATGGTAATTTTATGAGATTAAAAATGGTAATATTACGTGATTAAAAGTGGTAAATTTAGGTGTGATTGTGTCATACGTGGGGCGTACGGTGGATGACTGGGTAGCACGTCGGCCTCACAGTCAGGAGGTTCAGGGTTGGAATCTCCCTTAGGCATGTTCTCCCCGTGTGTGTGTGGGTTTTCTCCGGGTACTCCGCTTTCCTCCCACATTCCAAAAACATGCATGTTAGCTTCATTGGCCGCTCTAAATTGTCCATATTATGAATGTTTGTTTGTCTATATGTGCCCTGTGATTGACTGGCGACCAGTCCAGGGTGTACCCCGCCTCTCGCCCAAAGCCAGCTGGGATAGGCTCCAGCATACCCGCGACCCTAATGAGGATAAGCGGCATAGAAAATGAATGAATGATACGTGTCATACGTGTATGAGGGAAAATATAGCCAAGTTGTCCAGGAAGGAGGGAAACTTTCCTCTGGTATCAGACAAGCTTTTATTTATAAAACAGCAGATTGGGTTAGCACGTGCTAGCATCATCTCATGTACCCCACCCTCTCCACATAAGCCCCCCGTTTCATAGCGGCCTCACCAAAGTAGTTACGTTTTTTCTCTATATGGTGACCTTTTATACGACGTTATTGTCATAAATTTATGACTTTTGACCTCAAAATCTTATGTTTTTTAAAAATATGGCCTAATTACGCCGTTGTGGAGATGTGTTTCCCAGCAAGACAGGAGTGGAGGAAAGCGGGAAATGTGGGGATGTGTTGTGGGGACCATTCAATTCCATTCCTGCTGTTTTTATTTCAACTTGTTGTACGTTTGCTGCCTGCCTGCCTTCCTGCCTGCGTGCGTGCAGATCGTGGTCGAGTATCCAGAGGGAGGCTGCTCACTCCAAAAGCTATCAGCTAATTCAGCAAGCACAGACAGAGCTTTGGGGTGTGGAATTGTGCAGAACATATTATTAGTTGGCCGCACAAGGACGCTTCTTCCTGCAAAAACTACAACAACACTGCAACAACAACAACACTGCAACAACAACAACACTGCAACAACAACAACACAACACTACAACAACAACACAACACTGCAAAATCAAAAACACTGCACTGCAACAACACAACACTGCAACATCAACAACAACATAACAACATTGCTACAACACAACACTGCAACATTAACAACATTGCAACAACACAACACTGCAACAACAACACAACAGTTCAACATCAACACCACAACATCAATAACACAACACTGCAACAACAGTGCAACAGCAACAACAGAACAGTGCAACACAACATTGCAACATCAACAGCACAACAGTGCAACAAAACAAGAATGCAACATCAGCAACACTGCACTGCAACAACAAGAACACAACACTGCAACATCAACAACACTGCACTGCAACAACAACACAACACTGCAACATCAGCAACACTGCACTGCAACAACAACACAACACTGCAACATCAACAACATCACAACATTGCTACAACACAACACTGCAACAACAACACCACAACATCAACAACACAACAGTGCAACATCAACAACACAACACTGCAACAGCACCACAACAGTGCAACATCAACAACACAACAGTGCAACAACACTTAGTGTAACAACACAACACTGTAACACCAACAACACTGCACTGCAACAACAAGACAACAACATTGCAACATCAACAACACAACACTGCAACAACAACACAACAGTGCAACATCAACAACAAAACAATGCAACAACACCGCAACAACACCAACAGTGCAACAACAATTACACAACAACAACAACAATAATCCAACAGTGCATCAACACAACACTGCAGCAACAACAATAACACAACAGTGCAACTACACAACAGAGCAACATCAACATAACACTGCAACAACAACAGTGCAACATCAACACAACACTGAAACAACAACAATAACCCAACAATGCAACAACACAGCAGTGCAACATCAACACAACACTGCAACAACAACACAACACTGCAACAACACAACCGATTAACATCAACACTGCAACATCAACATCAACACCACAACATCAACAACACAACAGTGCAACATCAACAACACAACACTGCAACAGCACCACAACAGTGCAACATCAACAACACAACAGTGCAACAACACTTAGTGTAACAACACAACACTGTAACACCAACAACACTGCACTGCAACAACAAGACAACAACATTGCAACATCAACAACACAACACTGCAACAACAACACAACAGTGCAACATCAACAACAAAACAATGCAACAACACCGCAACAACACCAACAGTGCAACAACAATTACACAACAACAACAACAATAATCCAACAGTGCATCAACACAACACTGCAGCAACAACAATAACACAACAGTGCAACTACACAACAGAGCAACATCAACATAACACTGCAACAACAACAGTGCAACATCAACACAACACTGAAACAACAACAATAACCCAACAATGCAACAACACAGCAGTGCAACATCAACACAACACTGCAACAACAACACAACACTGCAACAACACAACCGATTAACATCAACACTGCAACATCAACATCAACACCACAACATCAACAACACAACAGTGCAACAACACAACATCAACAACACAACAGTGCAACATCAACAACACAACAGTGCAACATCAACACATCACTGCAACAACAACAATAACCCAACAACGCAACAACACAAGAGTACAACATCAACACAATACTGCAGCAGCAACAACAACAACAACCCAACCGTGCAACACCAGCAGCATTAGCATGAAGGATCAGGATGAAGTAGCTTGCAGCGCCAGGGCCAATCAGCACTAACGACACACCCGGGTGGTTATTTGCTGGTGTTCTGTTGGACTTGAGGCATCCATGAAATGAAAAGCTTTAGTGTTTACGCCAACACCCCCACCGACCCACCATATCCCTCTACCCAAATTCCTGCACTCTGCTGACGACGCCCAGTCAATTAATAAGACATTGTCTCCGCCCCCTCCGAGGGGCCACCCAGGAGGCACCCGCCCCCTCTCCCCCACCTCCCCGCTCTCCCTAAAGCCGCTACACTGGTGGCCCCCCAGGAATGCCATTTGCTTTTGGAAAGAACACAATATTGGATGTTTGGGGCTGGAAGGGGGGAAGGAAATGCGCTCCGCTCCCAAGAAGCCACTTCACCCCTTCCAAGGACAACCCCCTCCCCTCCCGCCCCCCTATTGTGAAACACACACTCTATTTATGTATTTCCTGTGGTGGTCATGTGATCACCACACGTCACACTTCTTTCTTGTATGAGATTGATGGAGACAGTGGGTGGGGGTGGGGGTTTGAGGTCTCCCCATGTGGTCCCCCCACCTCCTCCTGCCCCCAGGTGTCCTCACACTAATCTTGTTCCATGTGCGCCCCATGACCCGCCACCTCGGCCCAGTCACCTTGAGTCAGGAAAGTCTGCCCCCCACACATTGCCATGGCAACAACACATCACCCCCCCCCCCCACATCATCAACAACACCCTGCATCGCTCCATCCGTTCCATATTTCATGCAGAAATCCTCATCACTAAATATACAATAATAATAATATTAATATCATATACAGTATAATATGCAATAATATCATATACAGTATAATATACAATAATAATATCATACACAGTATAATATACAATACACAGTATAATATACAATATACAGTATAATATACAATATACAGTATAATATACAATATACAGTATAATATGCAAAAATATCATATACAGTATAATATATAACAATAACATCATACACAGTATAATATGCAAAAATAATATCATACACAGTATAATATATAACAATAACATCATACACAGTATAATATACAATATACAGTATAATATGCAATAATAATGTCATACAAAATAATAATATCATACACAGTATAATATACAATAATATCATATACAGTACAATATGCAATAATATCATACAATATAATATACAATAATATACAGTATAATATGCAATAATAATATACAGTATAATATACAATATACAGTATACTATTTAACAAAACAACATAGTATATAATAATACATACAATATAATATACAATAATATACAGTATAATATGCAATAATATCATATACAGTATAATATTCAATAATATACAGTACAATATGCAATAATAATATACAGTATAATATACAATATACAGTATACTATTCAACAATAACATCATATACAGTATAATATACAATAATATATACAGTAAAATATACAACAATATCATACACAGTATAAAATACAGTATACTGTATAATATGCAATAATATTATATATTGTATAATATACAACAGTAATATCATACACAGTATAATATGCAATAATATCATATACTGTATAATAAGCAATAATATATACAATATAATATACAATAATATACAGTATAATATACAATATTCAGTATACTATTCAACAATAACATCACATACAGTATAACATACAATATAATATACAATAATATACAGTATAATATACAATAATAATAATATCATACACAGTATAATATACTCCTATAACATGCTCCTCCGTGAACCACCACCTTATGGTGGTGGACCTTTTGGGTCGGTGGAAGGAATACTTCGAGGCCCGTCTCAATCCCCCTGACATGCCTTCCGTAGAGGAAGCAGAGTCTGAGGACACGTACGTGGACACTTCCGTCACCTGGCTGAGGTACTTGGGGTAGTTAAATCCCCCCCGGTGGCCACGCTCCGGGGGGTGGACGAGTTTTGTTCTCAATTCCTCACGGCTCTGGATGTTGGAGGACTATACAGTGTAATGTACAGTAATAATAATAATAATAATATACAGTACAGTATGACAGAGAAGTAGTGGTGGGTGCGGCAACACCGATGCGTCGGCGCTTTAAGAAGGTCACGTGAGCGATACCGGCAGCGTTTGGAAGTGACTGAGGCGGCAAAGTGTGTCAATAAAGGAACGCCACGATGCACCGGCCAAAAGAAACGAAAGAAAGAATCTTTTGTGCTTCATCGCCATTGACATTCACACTCTAATGGACAATTTAGAGCGGCCAATGAAGCTAACATGCATGTTTTTGGAATGTGGGAGGAAAGCGGAGTACCCGGAGAAAACCCACACACGCACGGGGAGAACATGCAAACTCCACACAGAGATGCCCAGCGGAGATTCCAACCCTCAACCTCCTGACTGTGAGGCCAATGTGCTACCCACTCGGCCACCGTGCGGCCCAAAATAAGGTTTTATTTGCTAATTTGCTCCTACGTTCCCGAGTTAGCACTTGAGCCGTCTGAATGGAAATTCATTTCTGAGCGACTCTTAGTTTACTCTTCACATCATCTTGTGCAGGTCGAATGTCGCATTTGTTCGCCAGAACTGCGGCATTGCAATAGAAGCACTTCGGCAGAGCTGAGGCATGACCGGGCCAAGCGTGAGAACAAAGTCGCGGACCAGGACAAACTCGGCTATGCAACCATCCCGCAGCTTGCACTCGCTTTGGTGATCTTTCATTGCCATCAAGCTCGTCTTCATCTTTAACCGTGGAGCTTCGAGGAAGCAGATGCTGGCTGAGGCTCTGCTGAGTCTCATCGTGAAGGACCGCCGGCCCCCTCAGCATCGCAGCGAGTGAGGGGCGGGTTGAGGGAACTACTCATGTCCTTGATCCCTCACACGTTTGTGTGGGAATCGTCAAAAGTGGTTGTTTTTAGGTCAAATGTTTCTTTGCAATATATTGACCGTTTGCTGCCAAGGTGCTGCCATTTTGGGCCCAGTCCAAAGGGGCAGGATGGAGGACTGGGCCATAACCAATAAGGTCAGCAAACATGATTGCATCCACTAGACAGCTTCACATTCTAGTCATAGTCTCAATGCGTCCGTTGGGAAGTCATGGGATCCGATCCGCACACTTCGATCCCTCCGACACGAAGCTAGGAACATCGGCACCTACTTCAGATCCGGCGCCGCAGCCGAGGAGGAGCTTGCATCAGATGGGACGCCCACACCTGAAACTTGCCAATGAGGTTCTGTAGCAGCACCCAGCAAATGCTGGCCAGGCTGTATGATGAGAGGGAACCCGTGTGGGGATCTCTGGCCTCTCTAAGAACACATTCAACTCCACTCGCAGCTGATGAGTACACCATCGCAGGAGAAGCGCGTCCCATCACGCTACCGTCTGGAGAGAGGCGGGTGTCAAAGGTCACTGCGCTGATGAAAATGCTGGATCTTGCGCACACAGACAGGCAAACATCTCCATGAACACCTGAAGCGTCGACTCACAGACACTGCTTCCAGTCTGGAGTCACCGAGTGTGTTGGCCCTGGCAGCACTTCCAGACCCCATCGCTCCGATTCCGCAGTTCCTCAAAGTGCAATGAGGCCATCAGGAGACCGCGGTCAGAATGCGCGTCTGTAACGGGGCGCGCAAATGAGCCCCACCCAGGATCATCCGGGGATTGCTGGGATCCTCTAAAAGACCGGGACAACCGAAAGGCACAAAAATCTTTCCTTGGAATTTCTCTGTGCTCCGTCCTCATCGGTACCACGTGATGGTACTGGTTTTGCAAAAAAAAACATCGAGAGGAGCCAGTTGAGGTGGCTCGGGCATCTAGTCCGGATGCCTCCCGGGCGCCTCCCTGGTGAGGTGTTTCGGGCACGCCCGGTCGGGAGAAGGCCCCCGGGAAGACCTAGGACACGCTGGAGGGACTATGTCTCACAGCTGGCCTTGGGAACGCCTCGGTGTCCTCCCGGTGGAGCTGGAAGAGGTCACCGGGGACCGGGAAGTCTGGACTTCCGTACTGAAGCTGCTGCCCCCGCGACCCGGACCCGGATAAGCGGTGGAAAACGGATGGATGGATGGACATTCTTCTTCTTCTGCTTCTTATTGAATGATTATGATTTCACATAACATTGTTATAGTTTTCATTCATTTTTGTTTCCAGACTTAGCATTGAAATATGAACAGGACTTTTTTTTTCATGTGTTAAAAATGTTCCCCCCAAAATATTGACCTTCAAGAAACCAAGAGGAGAAATTGCAGGAAGTTGGACTTGACCACCCCCCCCCCCTGGTCACACCCATCACAGCTGATGGTGCTGACCTTCAGGCCGGCCCGTCGACCTCCAGTCTTCTTGTTGTTTCAGGGACCCTCACATGCTGCCGCCATCACACAGACCGGGACGGGGGAGGGGTCTGGGAACCCAGCAGGGGACCCCCCCCCCAATCCAAACGACAGAAAAGGCTGAGTGGTGTCCTCCTGACACACGCAAAGTTAAAAGCGATATTTCTTGAGGGAGTGGGGCGGGTCTTCTCCAGAGACAAGTGGCCGAGGGCGCGGGGGCGTAGGGGTGACTGAAGTATGGAGACGAGCCCTCCCCTCCACGCACATCCGCTGAGGGTCTCTTTGGGCTCGTCTAATCAGAGGTGATCTTATTTTGTCTATGAAAGTGCAATTCTCCAGATTAACCACTAGGCGGTGCCACTGCACACTTTTCTCTTGATCATGTTTTTTTTTTTACCTTTGTTAAATAAAATCCTATTTGTTTAATGCAAATTTTGAAATGCGGCCACAATGTGGTTGGTGCCAGGCATGGCAGAAAGACCCAAACCCGATGGTGGACACCAGAGGTAAGGGCTGCCGTCAAGCTGAAGAAGGAGTCCTATCGAGCATGGATGGCTTGTGGGACTCCTGAAGCGACGGACCGGTACCGGCAGGCCAAGCGGCACGCAGCTTTGGCGGTGGTCGAGGCAAAGAGTTGGGTGTGGGAGGAGTTCGATGAGGCCATTGAGAACGAATTTCGGTCGGCCTCGAAGAGAGCTATACCAGGTGTGGGTGTGGTTTAACCGGAAATGGGCCGGACTCAAAACACGCAAACATCCGGGGATGGCAAACAGGGAAATAATCTGTCAGCCTTGTTCACGGTGTTTTCCTCAAAAGCTCCACGCTCAAACATGTACCACGAGCAAAGTTTTCCAACAGGCTATATCACCAGCCAGATTAGGCCATGGTTCTCGGTTGTACCTTCCGGGTAGGGTGTGAGGTCTCGGCCCAGGTGGAGGAGTATCTCGGGGTCTTGTTCACAAGTGAGGGAAGGTTGGAGCGTGAGGTTGACAGCGTGCAGCGTCTGCAGTAATGCCGTCGCTGTACCGGACCGTCTGGGTACAGGACCGGACCTCTTTACCGGTGGATCCACGTTCCCACCTTCACCTACGGTCATGAGCTTTGTGTCATGACTGAAAGAACAACATCGCGGATACAAGCGCTGGAAATGAGTTTCCTCGCCATAAAGATAGGGTGAGGAGCTCGGCCATCCGGGAGGAGCTCATGAGTAGAGCCGCTGCTCCTTCACATGGAGAGGAGCCAGTTGAGGTGGCTCGGGCATCTAGTCCGGATGCCTCCTGGGTGCCCCCCATTTGGGGGGTTCCAGGCATGCACACTGGAGGGATTATGTCTCAGAGCTGCCCTGGGAACGCCTTGGGGTCCCCCCGGTGGAACTGGAAGAGGTGGCCAGGGACCTGGAAGTCTGTACTTCCCTACTGAGGCCGCTGCCCCCGCGACCCGACACAGATAAGCAGAAAAATGGAATGGAATTTCCATTGGATTATCAAATGTATAAATAATCAAATTGATTTTCAAAGTTTTACTTAGACTTTCAAAATGCAGAAGACATTTTTCAGGGAGGCCAGAGTCAGTAGGCCAGTTTGCGTGGTAGCTCATGAGGTTTTGCAGTTTTGGAGGTGGCTTCATAAGCCTAACCTTTCCAAATTGGAGACTTTAGATTGCGAATGTTTTTACAAAAGTATGAAAGTGAAGAATCTTTGATGCGCTGCAGCATCTCCACAACGTCCTCAAGCTGTCTGACCTTGGGAAGTCCGTCGCCGATGCAAAACTATGCTGAAGATGTAAAATGCATATGCATACAGATTCCTGGTTACCTTGACGATACAGCTTTGGGGGGGGGATGTTGATAGGCGCAGTCCTTGGGGCTTTTCAGTGTATGACTACACAAGGCCGGGCTGAATGCTTTGAGTTAATCAAGTCTTTATTCAGCAAAGTACTTCACATGGCTCAAAGGAAATTCCATGCTTGTGACGCACGCTCAATCCCGTTCCCCCCCACCCTGGAATGCTAAGAGGAAGTAGCTGTACGGCTACGGAATGACACTGTTTGCCATACATTCCCCCTGCCCGTGAACACATTATAACGGGACTGCGATTGCAGCTTGGCGTTCCAACTTTGTACAGTAGATGGCATCAAAACGCTGTTTCTTAACACGCCCTATGTGCCAGAGAAGAAGACGTAGCAGAAGGGATCAGTGTTGCCAACTTTGTGGCCATATTTAGCGGGGGTTGAAGATACACACATGAAAGTCCTCTTTCCTTCTTGGCCACTTATGGTGTCTGTGTGCATAAGCACACACACTCACCCGCGCACACATGACCACGCCCGTCTACACCCGTGTCTACACCATCTTGGTCTTAGCCCTGATGATAGCCTCCTCCATCACGTTTCTTTTCCTCCAAGTGTCCAAGCTCTGCATCCAGAGGCCTCAGAGCGTGCTCCATCTCGCCACCATAGACCGCTATCAGCGTCCTCGCTGCGTTGTTGACTGCAGGTCCTCTGTGAGTCTTGCAGCTGAGTCTGAAGAGCTCTCAGAAGGTGGCGCTGTACTCATAGCAGCTCCTGTAGCAACACGTTCGTCAGGTGCGGGAACCCCGATGCAGGGCCGGGAACTCAGGCTCCTCTTCCTCCGCCTGAGCAACACCCTGAACCGCCTCCTCACTCTTGGCAGTTTTGTCCAGCACTTGTTTCTCCATCTCAGCAAGGTTGCGCTCTCACCGACGGACCCGCTTCTCCTGGTGAGATGGTTCCCTCCGCAGAGCCCGAAGTCCTGGCTGCAGCTGATGCTGCTTTGCCGCTCCTGCAGGAGGTCAGCTCGCACTTCAGATGTGCCTGTTCTTCAACTCCACAAGCTCCACGTGTTTCCGGAAATGATCGTCTCCCCTAGTTCTGAGCGAATTCTTTCCACTTCCTGTTTTTGATCTGGACCATTGAACTCCAGGAATTTCTGGTACATTGAGAGAAGCCAGATGAGTTGGCTCGGGCATCAGGTTAGGATGCCTCCTCGTCAGCGCACGTCTGACCAGTAGGAAGCCTCTGGGAAGACCCAGGACACGTTTGAGAGACTATGTCTCTCAACGGGCCTGGGAACGCCTTGGGGTCCACCAGGAGGAGCTGGACAAGGAAAGTCCGGGCTTCCCTGCTTCGGCTGCTTCCCTTGCGACCCGACCTTGGATAAGCAGAAGAGGATGAATGGATGTTCCTTTTCCACGTTCATTCCATCGGAAACGTTTGACCTTTACCACAAATGCTGTGGTTGCACACCATCCTGTAGGTTCTGTGTACTGGGTGGGAAAGCAAGTGGTAGCTGCTCTGAATTGCTGGATTTCGTATTGCAATGGGTTGTTGGTTTGAATGCTCATTTCTTGGGTTTGAGTTTTCCTTTATCCATGCCTCGTCTCGAATGTAGAACTGGAGTCCATATTGCTTGTGGACCATTCCTTTTGCCCTTCATCGGCGAGTAAAGCTATTCCTTCACCGTGCAGGTCGGTGGCATTTTGACACGTTTTTCTTGGATTTCATCGGTGGAATGAGCGCTTTGATCTTGTTGACGGCATTTATTGACCTCCCTGTTGCAGCTCACGCTTATTTTTCAAGGCTTCTGGGGTCTTTTTCCTGTTTCCGTAACATTGCTCTTAAAATACGTCCACCTTGCACAACAAAGAATCAATCAAGCAACAAGTAACATTCATTGACGGCGCCACAGCCTCACCACAACGTCACCAGCTGGTGTTTAAAGCTCTACTCCATCCACGGAAACCAACCAAAAAGGGGCCTACCTGCTTCCAGGTGAGAGCATGGCAGCGGCGTGTGACTTGCTTCCCCGGCGGGCCCCTGACGTGATTCCAGTGTGGCGGCTGGTGCGGCACGATGGCGCTCGCTGATTGCCTTTTTTGTTGACTTTTATTGTGGTGTCCTGGTACCTTTGCCGCCGGGAGGGTGGGGACGGGTCTTCCGTCTGGGCACCACAGGGGGTGGTGGCTCTTAACGAAGCTACTTTTGAGGAGTTTGTTTTTCACGCGGTTTTCTGGTTTTAGGTGACGCATTGCCGAGGTTGCTGGCCATTTTGGATCTTGCGGTCAGCTGGGATAGGCTCCAGCATGACCCCCGCGACCCTAAAGAGGATAAGCGGCCATAGAAAATGGATGGATGGAGCACAGGGAATAAACGCCCCCTCTGGCCGGCAAGAGAACTGCCGGGCTCTCCTTACAATTCCCAAAGAACACAAAGCAGAGTTTATTTTCAGGCAGCGTGCACTCCCCCCGGCTACATTGGTGCCGTGACCCGGACGGACGCGAGTGGACGATTTACAGTATAGTCAAGCTAATATAGAACAACCGAAAAAACAGAAAAAGGCAAATAGGTGATAAGAGTATTTGAAACAAGGATAAAATAATTAATGGTTGAGAACCATGTAAGGACTTTTATTCCCACGCGGCTCCGTTTACAATCGGTCGCCCTTTCAACTGACAAAATTTTCCTCAAATGACTAAAAAGAATGACTAAAAGTATGAAAAGCATGCTTATTTTGATGAGAATGAATGATTTGAAAGGCGCTATGGAAGGTGTGTGTTTGAAGCTAATGAGATCCAAACGAGCTAATGCTAAAGCTAACGCTTTATCAAAGAAGCTAGTTAGCTAAATAAATACCTTATTCATCTCCAAGAGAAAAGCTAACGCCCTACCAAAGAAGCTAGCTATCTAAATTGATACTTTAATAATCTCCAAGAGAAAAGCTAACGCTCTACCAAAGAAGCTAGCTGGCTAAATAGATACTTTATTCATCTCCAAGAGAAAAGCTAACGCTCTACCAAAGAAGATAGCTAGCTGGCTAAATAGATACTTTATTCATCTCCAAGAGAAAAGCTAACGCTCTACCAAAGAAGCTAGCTAGCTAAATAAATACTTTATTCATCTCCAAGAGAAAAGCTAACGCTCTACCAAAGAAGCTAGCTAGCTAAATAAATACTTTATTCATCTCCAAGAGAAAAGCTAACGCTCTACCAAAGAAGCTAGCTAGCTAAATAAATACTTTAATAATCTCCAAGAGAAAAGCTAACGCTCTACCAAAGAAGATAGCTAGCTGGCTAAATAGATACTTTATTCATCTCCAAGAGAAAAGCTAACGCTCTACCAAAGAAGCTAGCTAGCTAAATAAATACTTTATTCATCTCCAAGAGAAAAGCTAACGCTCTACCAAAGAAGCTAGCTAGCTAAATAAATACTTTATTCATCTCCAAGAGAAAAGCTAACGCTCTACCAAAGAAGCTAGCTAGCTAAATAAATACTTTATTCATCTCCAAGAGAAAAGCTAACGCTCTACCAAAGAAGCTAGCTAGCTAAATAAATACTTTATTCATCTCCAAGAGAAAAGCTAACGCTCTACCAAAGAAGCTAGCTAGCTAAATAAATACTTTATTCATCTCCAAGAGAAAAGCTAACGCTCTACCAAAGAAGCTAGCTAGCTAAATAAATACTTTATTCATCTCCAAGAGAAAAGCTAACGCTCTACCAAAGAAGCTAGCTAGCTAAATAAATACTTTATTCATCTCCAAGAGAAAAGCTAACGCTCTACCAAAGAAGCTAGCTAGCTAAATAAATACTTTATTCATCTCCAAGAGAAAAGCTAACGCTCTACCAAAGAAGCTAGCTAGCTAAATAAATACTTTATTCATCTCCAAGAGAAAAGCTAACGCTCTACCAAAGAAGCTAGCTAGCTAAATAAATACTTTATTCATCTCCAAGAGAAAAGCTAACGCTCTACCAAAGAAGCTAGCTAGCTAAATAAATACTTTATTCATCTCCAAGAGAAAAGCTAACGCTCTACCAAAGAAGCTAGCTAGCTAAATAAATACTTTATTCATCTCCAAGAGAAAAGCTAACGCTCTACCAAAGAAGCTAGCTAGCTAAATAAATACTTTATTCATCTCCAAGAGAAAAGCTAACGCTCTACCAAAGAAGCTAGCTAGCTAAATAAATACTTTATTAATCTCCAAGAGAAAAGCTAAAGCTCTACCAAAGAAGATAGCTAGCTAAATAAATACTTTATTAATCTCCAAGAGAAAAGCTAACGCTCTACCAAAGAAGATAGCTAGCTGGCTAAATAGATACTTTATTCATCTCCAAGAGAAAAGTCTTCTTTGTCAGTATTTATCTGACAAAGAAGACTTTTTGAGCAAAAACTGAATGAAAGAAGAAAGAAGATTTGGTGTAAAAGACTTTGCAGTTAAAGCACTCCTAAGGTACCTTGTATCCACAGGGCTTTAACCTAATTATGTATTTTTGCACCACGTGTTTATTTTGTATTTAATTATTCTCATGCTATTTTCTTATCTCTCCTGCCTTGTCTCGGTTGTTTAATGATGTGGTAAGTTCATGATGACACTTTTGCAGAGCTGCCAGAAACATACATTTCTCTTGGAGGTGAATAAAGTATTCATCCATGCGTCCGTCCGTCCGTCCAAGCCTGCCCACCCATCCACCCATCCTACCACGCAGTGTGAACATAGCCTCGGACCTGTATCGTTTCGTCGTGTCCATACGGTGAGTCCTTGTTCATTTCAACTTGTCCATTTCTGCTTGAGGTCCTGATGCATGCTTGTCCTGCCGTTGAGGGTACCGGAAGGTGGGCATTGTGAGCGCAGTTTCAGCGCCCAGAGAGTCATTCTGTCGCTAAAGAACCAAGATCTCCAACTGTAGGTGTGTCTAGTTTGGCTTTTTAATATTCCACGGCAGCGTAACGAAGGTGTGGAGCCACTTGACAAAAAATGTCACAGGCAGTTTTCTGTTTATAGTCCTTCTGTTGCCGGTCTTACTAAGTCAACTTCCTTATCTTCTTTTAGGGTTAGAGGTTAGGGTTAGGGTTAGGGTGTTAGGGTTAGGTGTTAGGGTTTAGGGTTAGGGTTTAGGGTGTTAGGGGGTTAGGGTTTAGAGTGTTAGGGTTAGGGGTTAGGGTGTTAGGGTTAGGGGTTAAGGTTAGGGTGTTAGGTTAGGGTTAGGGTGTTAGGGTTAGGGTTAGGAGGTTAGGGTTAGGGGGTTAGGGTTTAGGGTTAGGTTTTAGGGTTAGGGTTAGGGTTAAGGTTAAGGTTAGGGTTAGGGCATTAGGGTTAGAGTTTAGGGTTAGGGGTTAGGGTTAGGGTGTTAGGGTTAGGGTTTAGGGTTAGGTTGTAGGGTTAAGGTTAGGGTTTAGGGTTAGGGTTTAGGGTTAAGGTTAGGGTGTTAGGGTTAGGGTGTTAGGGTTAGGGGGTTAGGGTTTAGGGTTAGGTTTTAGGGTTAAGGTTAGGGTTGGGGTGTTAGGGTTAGGGTTAGGGTTTAGGGTTAGGTTTTAGGGTTAAGGTTAGGGTGTTAGGGTTAGGAGGTTAGGGTTAGGGGGTTAGGGTTAGGGTTTAGGGTTAAGGTTAGGGTTAGGGTTAGGAGGTTAGGGTTAGGGGGTTAGGGTTTAGGGTTAGGTTTTAGGGTTCAGGTTAGGGTTAGGGTTTAGGGTTAGGTTTTAGGGTTAAGGTTAGGGTTAGGGTTAGGGGTTAGGGTTAGGGTTAAGGTTAGGGTTAGGGTTAGGTTTAGGGTTAGGGTTAGGGTTAAGGTTAGGGTTAGGGTTAGGGTTAGGGGTTAGGGTTAGGGTTAGGGTTAAGTTTAGGGTTAGGGTTAAGGTTAGGGTTAGGGTCTTCTACTTCTTTGCGTGCTTTGGATGCTCTTATTTCATGCCGGTTACTTACTTAGTCAATAATTCCCTTTTCCCCGCGGAAGGCACAGGGATGGACACATTCAGACACGGTCAGTGCGAGAAAGCTTTTATGCATGCAGATTTTGGCACTCTATGGACACCATAATTGTCTGTTCTTGTGTGGATTACATTCTAGCCAGCGTCCCATGAGTACATTTTGGATTTTCTCACAGATTATTACTTCCGATCTTGAGAGCGTTTAGGCCGGTGTAAGAAAACCAACACGGTGGTCATTTGTGAAAACGCAGAATCATTTCTTCATCATATAAAAGCTGTAGAAGGGGGAGGAGTCAGCCTGTGTTGCTTACGCTGGCATCATAACGCACGCCGGTCCAATGTGCCGCCCGGGAGTTATTAGCATTCTAAAATGTAACAAGAAAATTAGATCTCAATATCAAGACGTGAAGTTGAAATCTAAAATTTGACAAAAACATAATCCCTTTAGTAGCATTAAGTTGGAATAGCAAATATATCTTTTTTTTAAGGCGAGATAGTATGAAAAACTATGTATAAAGTGCAAATATGGGAATAAAATTGCAATTAGGGGAAGAAATAGTTGGAAAATGAATGACAGCAGAAATAAAAATACAGCTGTAGCTTTACCAGAATAAGTTTGAAAATACAGAGGTTGGAGTGCTACAAAATAAAGTCATAATGTGAGGTATTTTAGCAGCACAGAGATGAAAGAAGAACATGTTCGCTGTTAAAAGTTGCAATAAAAACAAAAAACTGTAGAGAATGAAATTAGGGAAAAGTTCTAATATGAGAAGAGTCTTTTTTCTTTCGTACATATTTTTGCTAAGAACAAACTACACAATAAGTCAAGTTGTATGTTTAGGTTCTAATAGGAGCATAACGTCCAAATATTATGGGAATAAATGAAGAAAAGTTACTTGAAGGAAGAAGGAAAATGTACAGAAGCAACAAAGCGGAAACGGACAATATGACGAGGAAAAAGTTCAAATACGTCATGGAATCTCATTTCCAAGGATATCGTCCTGTTAGGAAGGAAAAGGACATTTCAGTGAAGCGTTAACGCCGGTTAGCTTTACTTCCTGTTGCGTAAAGGAAACTCCTTTCTCTTCAGATGAGCAAGTATGGAGAGAATCTTTGGTGGCTGGTGAGCGGCGTGCAACACTACACACCATCACTACATCTTAGGATTGGGTTTGACTTCTTTTAGGCAAGGAAATATGTCAGATTTGCCTGAATATGCATTTTCCATAATAATACGTCATGTTCAGCCACAAAACATTAGGATTTGTTCATGAATGCATTTGGGAAGACCCGTCAGCGTGAAACATTCAAGTGCGTCGTCTCTCTCTGTATTTTGCAATGCTAATAACGCGCGGGAGGCAGCTGTCCTCGCAGCAATACAGGATGAAATAAAGAAATAAATAAATGTGCAGCGCAGGATAAATAGGTCGCCTTTTCTCTCCCGGCCTTGCACGGGCGCCGGCCTTTGAGTGCATCCATTTCAATGAAAGCCCTTTTCACCTGGGGAACACACACCCACACACACACACACACACACAGCAGCAGCAAATTAAAAGTGAAAGCAAGTTTTGTTTTGCTTGTTGAGAAGCACAGAATAAGAACTTTATGCAGGATCTCCCTTTTTCAACGTATCAGCAAAAGCTCTTGCCCGCTTTTTTTTCCTTGCCCTTTTTCTTTTCTTTCTTAAATAAGCTTTTTTCCTTAAAATGCAAATTTTTTCTTTTAATATTTTGGATTTTCCCCCTCACTTTCTGCTGTTTTTGAATTTTCCAACTATTTCAACTTATGACTTCCCATAATATCCTTTTTTCATCCTTTTCCACTTTTCCCCCAACCTGATTGTCTTTTCTGTCTTATAGTAAAACTGTCTCATATTTGAACTTAATGCTACTAAATGACATTATTTATTACTTTGAAATAAATAATTAGGATGACTTTCTCATCCTAATATTAGGACTTTATTGTCACGCTAGAAGAACTTTTTCCCCACATCTTATAACTTTTGTTTTGCATAATAAAAACTGTTGCTTTTTCCATTCTTGT
>QODF01000172.1:742286-796507 GCA_024372805.1 Oostethus manadensis | reverse complement strand
GTGAGCGGCGTGCAACACTACACACCATCACTACATCTTAGGATTGGGTTTGACTTCTTTTAGGCAAGGAAATATGTCAGATTTGCCTGAATATGCATTTTCCATAATAATACGTCATGTTCAGCCACAAAACATTAGGATTTGTTCATGAATGCATTTGGGAAGACCCGTCAGCGTGAAACATTCAAGTGCGTCGTCTCTCTCTGTATTTTGCAACGCTAATAACGCGCGGGAGGCAGCTGTCCTCGCAGCAATACAGGATGAAATAAAGAAATAAATAAATGTGCAGCGCAGGATAAATAGGTCGCCTTTTCTCTCCCGGCCTTGCACGGGCGCCGGCCTTTGAGTGCATCCATTTCAATGAAAGCCCTTTTCACCTGGGGAACACACACCCACACACACACACACACACACAGCAGCAGCAAATTAAAAGTGAAAGCAAGTTTTGTTTTGCTTGTTGAGAAGCACAGAATAAGAACTTTATGCAGGATCTCCCTTTTTCAACGTATCAGCAAAAGCTCTTGCCCGCTTTTTTTTCCTTGCCCTTTTTCTTTTCTTTCTTAAATAAGCTTTTTTCCTTAAAATGCAAATTTTTTCTTTTAATATTTTGGATTTTCCCCCTCACTTTCTGCTGTTTTTGAATTTTCCAACTATTTCAACTTCTGACTTCCCATAATATCCTTTTTTCATCCTTTTCCACTTTTCCCCCAACCTGATTGTCTTTTCTGTCTTATAGTAAAACTGTCTCATATTTGAACTTAATGCTACTAAATGACATTATTTATTACTTTGAAATAAATAATTAGGATGACTTTCTCATCCTAATATTAGGACTTTATTGTCACGCTAGAAGAACTTTTTCCCCACATCTTATAACTTTTGTTTTGCATAATAAAAACTGTTGCTTTTTCCATTCTTGTTGTTTGGGTTGAGCCCGCGGGCCCATGGTTGTGTGTTTGGGGTGAATTGGTTCCTTGTCAGGCAGCCGGCGATTCATCTTAAAATCTCATCTTGCTTAGTCCAAACCCCCTCGCTCTTTGTGGACCCTGAGGAGCTGCTGCGGGAGAGGGAAGGTGCAGGTTTTTAGTTTTTTGAAGGCCTGTGAGCGCCTTCTACCATTTCCTTGCACGGTTGAGGCAGAATGTCCCCACAGAGCAGGTTGGATGTCAAGGGTTGGCCCCCACAAAGCTGGAAGGACAAGAAGACCGGGCTGTAGATGTAGCTAATCCCCGCGCCGGGCCGCCCCGGATCATTATAGACTGTGATCTGCAGTTCCCCCAAAGAGGGAATTAGACTTGAACACAATCCCGCTGACCCCCCCGTGACACGACCACAAAGGCTCAGCTGCTGGGGGTCCGCATCCCTAAATCATCCCGTATGGCCGCAACAAAACTGTTACAATGGCCGCCACAATGGGAACACGGCGGGAGGGCGGGTCCAGCCTGCATGCTTCAGAGCGTCCCCGGGACGCCAGACGTGGATTGGACCATGTTTGCACACTAACCCCCCGCCCCCGTATAAAACTAATTTTCCAGCTCCATCTTTCCTTCATGTCACACTCACGGCTTCCTCAAGAGACCACACCGAGGGGCTCTTTGTGTGCCCCCCCACACACACGTGGGGGCTAAAGTTTGGTTGGGGTTAGGATTTGGGTCTGAGCTAGGGTTGAGGTTTGGGCTTTTCTTTCACGGTGGGTTGGGCCAGTACGTCTCAATTATTTTTTGTCATGCCCCCACTTGTGCCCCCCCTCAATTTGAAATACTATTGACAAACAGATAATATCTCTTTATTTATGTACAGACTGAACTGGAAACTGAAACCAGTGAAATGAAACAAAAAGGACAATCCCATTGCGTGCTGAGTTCAACAAATTCCTACGCGTTGGCAGGTCTGCATTTATAGTCAAAGTCTCCCTGGCTCTCATTTTATAGAAAATTAAAGAGTGGCTTGCGGGACGCGTGACGCTTGGCCTGCCGGTACCTGTCAGCTGCTTCGGCGGTGGTCGAGGCAAAAACCCGGGTGTGAGAGGAGTTCGGTGAGGCTATGGAGCACGACTTTCGGTCGGCCTCGAAGAGGTTCTGGCAAACCGTCCGACACCTCAGAAAGGGGAAGCGGTCCCCAGTTCACACCGTTTACAGTGCGGACGAGGGCCCGCTGACCTCGACTGAGGATATAGTTGGTTGGTGGAAGGAATACTTTGAGGCCCTTCTCAATCCCACTGACATACCTTCCATAGAGGAAGCAGAGTCTGAGGACACGTACAGGGACAGTCGCCCTGAATTCTTCAAGGATCCGGATGTTGGAGGACTGTCTTGGTTGACACGCCTCTTTAACATTGCATGGAAGTCGGGAACAGTACCTCTGGACTGACAGACCAGGGTGGTGGNCTCTACAACATTGCATGGAAGTCAGGAACAGTACCTCTGGACTGGCAGACCGGGGTGGTGGTCCCCATTTTTAAAAAGGGTGACCGGAGGGTGTGTTCCAACTATAGGGGGATCACACTCCTCAGCCTTCCTGGGAAAGTCTACTCCAGGGTGCTGGAGAGAAGGGTACGACCGTTAGTCGAACCTCGGTTAGAGGAGCTGCAATGTGGTTTTCGTCCCGGTCGCGGAACACTGGACCAGCTCTACACCCTTGCAAGGGTACTCGAGGGTATGTGGGAGTTTGCCCAACCAGTCTACATGTGCTTTGTAGACCTGGAAAAGGCATTCGACCGTGTCCCTCGTGGTGTCCTGTGGGGGGTGCTCCGGGAGTACGGGATTGATGGTCCGCTTCTACGTGCCATTCGGTCCTTGTACAATCGAAGCAGGAGCCTGGTTCGCATTGCCAGCAGTAAGTCCAGCTTGTTTCCGGTGAACGTTGGCCTCCGCCAAGGCTGCCCTTTGTCACCGATTCTGTTCATAATCTTCATGGACAGAATTTCTAGGCGCAGTCAAGGCGTTGAGGGAGTCCAGCTCGGTGACCTTAGGATCTCGTCTCTGCTATTTGCAGACGATGTGGTCCTTATGGCCTCATCAGGCTGTCGGGAGAAGGCCCGGGAAGACCTAGGACACGCTGGAGGGACTATGTCTCACAGCTGGCCTGGGAACACCTTGGTGTCCTCCTGGATGAGCTGGAAGAGGTCGCCGGGGACCGGGAAGTCTGGACTTCTCTACTGACACTGCTGCCCCCGCGACCCGGACCCGGATCAGCGGAAGAAAATGGAATGGAATGGAATTGAATAATGAATTAAAGAAAAACAAAAGAGAGCAAAATGTACAAGAAGAAAACTAATAACTCCACCAGAAATGGACAAAACAAAAACAGCTGCCATTTTATGAAACTCAAATCCAAATATTAGGAGAAAAAATTGTAATCTAACAATAACAACAGAGTCAAAAAGTAGAGTCGAGTTGGAATATTGATGGGAAAAAATACATACAATATTTATTAATCAAAATGTAAAAAGGAAAAAAAATGACAAGAAAAAATTGCAAAGATTAAGAGGATAAAAGAAAGTAATATTATAAGGAAATATGATATCCTATTGATTTGAAAGTACGTTACGAGACACAAACACCGAGAATGAAGTTGGAGTTGGGAGAAAAATATCACCCAAAAAGATGAAGACATCTTCTGGGCCAAAGGAAGCAGAGCGTAATTTCTTTCCTGGTGTTTGCGGAGGTGAAGTGTCTTACAGCGTCAGATTGCTCAGCCGTGTGTGGCATCTCGGTGCCCGTGCGGCACCGGCGTGTGCGCCTTCTCACAGGACGTCTGCTCGCCGCGCTTCCTCGCCACTCCTGGCCCTCTCCAATTAGCGCAGGTCCAGCTGTGCACCAGTGGCGCCACGTGAGGCTCCATTTATCCGCGTGGCCTTTGAAAAACTCCCCAATCTTCCCCGCCGCCCACCGCCAGCCTCCCACACCGTTTTGGGGTCAATCATTTCCAATGAGTGTGGGTTTTTACGCCTGCAGACTTTCATACTGTAGCTACAAACAACACAAACATGCCAAATGCCTTCACTGCGTGCATTATCTTTATAAAATCTTTCAGTTCATTCTTTTTTCATTTCCCGTGCGCTTACCTTTTTCAATTCTATGAATTCATGAACTGATTTACACGTAAAAATATCATTCGACTGTATTTATCACCTAACGTGATTTTAGTGCTGATGATGTAACAACCACAAAGTCGGTTGATTTTTTATTGGTTGGTAAAATAAATGAATACCACGAGTGTAACTTGTGCAGTTTTTTTCTATTCATGTTTCTTGAATGAATTTAATTTAAATGAGAAATTAGACTGGATTTACCCCAGAATGTAAAATAAGCCTTTAGTGATGACTGTTTTGTAAAAAGTCCGTTTCATCATTTTCATCCATTTATGGATTTATTTAGAAAGGCACTTTTTTCATCTCCAAGAAAAGTATTATTTAAAAAAAAAAATTATTCTCAAACTATTTATTATTTATAATTATTTTTGAATGTATGTATTTTTATTCTATGTATATTTATTGAATTATTTGCATTTAATGTAAAATTAATATATATATATATATATATATATGTATGGACCACATCCAAAGTAAAGTCATGTTTTATCAGATAGAATTCATTATTTATTCTTTGTTAATTCAACCTGAAGCGTTGGTTGCACTTTATTCACATAAAAGAAGAATGCATTTGCCCTTATTGTGCTTCATATCCATAATTCATGTATACCTGATTCTCTTACGAGAAGCAAAGGGAATTTAGGAAACTTCACCTGTACTGTTCAGTATCCAGCTACTTATTTCAGGTACTGAATCGTTTCGGATCGGATTGTTCTAAATGAACTAATATCCTCCTTGAATCGGATCGGCGACCACGAATCCTGACGTGGAATGGCTGTCAAAACGAATCGCTACACCCCTAATATATACAGTATGTATGTCAACATACAGTATATACAGTATGTATATACACACACAATATATGTATATACACATATATATATTGTTTCTATACATATATACTGTATATATACAGTATATATGTATAGAATATACATGTGTATATATGTATACAGTATATATATATATATACACAGTATATGTTGGATATATACAGTATATACAGTACACACAGTATGTATATATACAGTACATACAGTATATATGTATATATACAGTATATACAGTACACACAGTATGTATATATACAGTACATACAGTATATATGTATATATACAGTATATACAGGATGTATATATACACATATATATACTGTTTATATACATATATACTGTATATATGCAACATATAGTGTGTATATATATATACTGTTTACATACAGTATATATGTATAGAATATACATGTGTATATATGTATACAGTATATATATACACAGTATATGTTGCATATATACAGTATATATAGAGTATACATGTACATACAGTATGTATATACTGTATACTGTATATACACAGTATATGTAAGTACATGTAACCGCCTGCTTCACACAACGCTTGGACTACATACTGAATATGTGTGTGTGTGTAAATATATATCTAGTAAATATATAATCCAAGCATTTAGTGGCTAAATGTAAGCTAAACGTTCTTATTTTTGGTACCTTGAATATGAATTAGTAAGCCGCTTGTGATGTAGTCATCGGCAGAACTGTACGTTGCGTCGATTTGTACAGAAAGTGCAACTTGATCAATGTTTTGGATAAGGCCCACGTTGGCCTCCCAAATCAACTCCAACGCCAATTCATGGGATTTCGGCATTTTCCTGAGGAAACGTGATGTGGTGATCTCAGACTGGAAAAGTAAAGTAAGAAGTAAAAGTTGCAGGATGGGTCTGAAAAGAATGTGCTCGACATTTCTGGCAAAAAGGGAGGAAAAAAAACTCACCGTCACTGAAGCGAGTCGTCCTCCGCCGGCCTTGATGGACTCGCTCCCATTTAGTCCAGAAGGTGGCACGATTGTGTCGGGCCGGCGCCCGCCCGTTGATTGCGTGCCGAGGTCTCGTCCCTCGGACGCGCTCCGTCTTTGTTGGCTGCGTGTTCGAGAACCTCTTGACCCTTTGGCCCTCAGGCGGTTTGGACAAGTTGCCGAAATGTCACGGCCGGCTTCATTTGAATGCCGAGAAGAAGAAAGGCGGCGACATAAGAGGAGGAATGCAGCGTGGTGGCCGTGCATGTGACGCTTTCATGGAATTGAAAGTTAGCAAGAGCAGAGTCTTTTGTCAGACGAGTGTATCTTTCTTTCTTCCATCCTCAGCCTTCGGCTGGAATCCGCTATCTTCTTCATGATGGCTGATGACCACAAAGGATGCTGGAGGACGCGCAGCCAGTGAAAAAAGGCACGGGAGGCGGCCGGTCGGAACTGAAATTTCTTTTTGATAAGATTTCATTGCCTTCTCATTCTGAGCTACAGAACCTGGAGGACCACATACAAAGACACAAAAAGGTTCCTCGTTAACGAGCTAACCAGGTAACAAAATTACCTTGGAGGCTCACCAGCCAAGAAACCTGGAACACCATCCATTTTAGAATTTGGTTCCGCCTTCCAACGCTAACCGTTACCATTACGGCAGGTGTTTCCTTTTTTTCCAACCACTAAACCTGGAAGACCAAACGTTTGATTGCACCTTCCCCGAGCTAAGCAAGTAACGCTCTCAAAGAGAAACATCTTCATTGCATCCAATCATGAAAGCCATCATGAGCAATTTGGTTCCTCTCTCTGAGGAAAACCGTGGAAGTCAGACTTGAACTTTTGCTTCCGCTCACCATCATTCACAACAGAAGTTATCTGAAGGTACCACGCTCCCCATGCATTGGCACTTGGTGACGGAGTTAAAGAAGAACTCCCTCGAAGGAAGAAACTTCAAGCAGAACACAGGCTGAGTCGGGCGGCCGTCTGTCTCTACCAGTTGGGTTGAGATAGAGGAGCTAACCCGGTAAGTCTAACTAGGAAGAAGGTTTTTCCTGATCACCAAACAAAAAGACCTTTGGCCTGATGGTTGGATTTGGGTCCACATTCATGGGCTAACCACGCGAAGTTCTCTAGGAAGAAGTTGTCTCCAAGAGACTTGGAAGACCACTTAGGCTATACTGTATAGAGAGTTGGGTTCCACCCTCATGAGCTGAGCAAGACAAATTCTTTTGGGAGAAGGTGTTTCATTATCTCCAACCAAGTGAACACCACTTCATCCATCCATCCATCTTCTTCTGCTTATCCGAGGTCGGGTCGCAGGGCCAGCAGCTTAACCATGGAAGCCCAGACTTCCTTCTCCCCGGCCACTTCATCCAGCCCATCCCAGCTGATCCGGAGGCGTTCCCAGGCCAGGTCCTGGGTCTTCCTCGAGTCTTTCATGTTGAAATTTGCATTGTCAGCCTGTCAGAACAACACTCAAATTTGAGAGCAAAAGACGAGAGCTCACTGACCTACTGTGTGTATGACGTCCCATCCAAAGTCCACGAGGTTCTTCAGCAGTGTGGAGTCGTGTGTATTCACTGTGGCAGACCTTCTTCTTGGAGACGACCGTTCCTTGGATAGTCTTTGATCCTCCAGATTGATAACCACGAAGAGCCTGAAACCAGAAGTCTGACTCCTGTGAATCCTGTGAATGACTAAACTAATATTTTTTTTTTTAGATGTGCTTCACATCTGTGTGGCGTGGACTCTACCACCTCAGATGTTCCTCCACTCCAACATTCTTTACCAACATTCCACATTTTTCTTGCTTTTGCTTCACAAACATCATTTTTTATGTCAGCCCACAAGTTCTCCATGGGATGAAGGTCCGGGGATCGGGCCGTCCCCTCCATAACATAAGAACATTAGAAGATGGTGCTGGTTTCCTAGTGTGTTGGGGGTGATGGTCTTGTTGGTTTCAAGGGCGTGTCCTCTTCAGCATAAGGCAACATGACCTCTTCAAGTATTCTGACATATGCAAACTCATCCATGATCCCTGCTATGGGATAAATAGTAGGAGGAACATTCCCATGTCATGATGCTTCACTGTCTTCACTGTGTTCTGTGGCTTCAATTTAGATGTTGTCTGCAGCCCTTGGACCCAAAAAGAACAATTTGATTCTCATCAGTCCGCACAATTTTTCTCCATTTCTCTTTAGGCCATTTTTGGAAAATTGTAACCTCTTTTGAACATGCCTTTTTTAACAGAGGGACTTCTTGTAAACAGATTAGCTTCACACAGACATCTTCTAACTGTCACAGTACTTACAGGTAACTCCAGACTGTCTTTGATCATCCTGGAGCTGATCATTGGCTAAGCTTTTGATATTCTGGTTATTCTTCCATCCATTTTGATGTCATCTGTTTTCTGCCACGTGTTTCTGGTTTTGCTGTCCATTTTAAGGTTTTGGAGATCATTTTAGCCGAACAGCCGAACATTTTTGCCGCTCTTCATAGGTTTTCCCCCCCTCCAATCAACTTTTGAATCAAAGTACTCTGTTCTTGTGAACAAGGCCTGGAAGGAGCCATTTTCCTCAGGCTTTCAAAGAGAAGTGCTGCTTTCATGCTTAAATAGGGTCACCTGATTGACACCTCTCTTTGCACTACATTGATCACTGATTGAATGACTCACTGCTATTTTTGGACACACCCCTTTCACCTAATTGGCCAATTGCATATTTTTTGGACACACCCCTTTCACCTAATTGGCCAATTGCATAGCCTTAGGAGCATGCATATCATGAATGCTGGGTCTTGTTTTCTGAGAATCTACTGCACCTACTGGTAACTTGTTTGCCATGTAGTAATATAAATATACTAATAAGAGTACTTCATCTGGTTACTCACATTGCGCTGCTAGTATTTTCAACACTACAGTTCATGTTTGAATGGGTCAGGCTTTTCTGTGTCACGGCTGGAAATATTTTTGTTACCTGATCTGAGTCCCCATGTTTGCTACTAATTGATATCTCTGTCAATAAATAGCACCTTATGTTGAAAAAAATCCCTGCTGGTGTGCAAAGTAGGGGTTTTTGGGGTCATGTTATGGTTTGGGGTTGTGCTGCGGTGTTTTCTTGTTTACATCTGTGATCCATGAGGTGGGCGGAGTCGCTGGACGTGTGCAGCTGATCTCCATCATGCGTCATCCTTGTTGAGCTCACCTGTGGCGACGGCGCACTCCATGTTCCCGGCCGTCAGAATGTCTTGCCTCTGCTGTTGCCGCGTTTCCGGTGCCATCCAGTCCAGCCGTTACAGTCTGCAGCACGCTAAGTAACTCTGCCAGGGTTGTATATTTGCCATCTGCGCGGTGACTCTTGTTTTGCCCGGCACCATAGATTTTCGTTGCTGAACTTCCAAGGACACGACTAAAGAACTGTGGAAGCGTACCTCCTGTCGCCTCGGTATTTTGGGAATCCAGCCGTGCGACACACGAGGTCTGCGGTTGTTCCAAGCACGTGCTCTTCACACCCGGCGTCTAGCTGGCCTGGCCGTGCTAACCTGACTGCAAGCATCTGGCACACCACCGGGGACTGGCATGTGAGTGGGCTAATTCTGCCACGGCCTTTTGCATTGCAGAGAATGCCCCCCCCCCCCTTGGATTGTGGGGGTCCTTGTTCTGCATGTAGGGAGGGGCGGCTCTGAGGGCGTATAATTTGGTCCACGATGAGTCCAAAAGGCTTGACGGGGCGCTTTTGCACGCGTGTGTGTGTGTTTGGAGGGGGCACACTTGACCTCCTCCCCCTGAAGGCATGGATGCAGAAGACGACGGCGAGCTTCTCGAGGCTGTCGCTCGAGTTGCTCCCTCTTTTTGCGGGCGACGCCTTTGTTTCATCCACACTTTCTCTCCTCGTTTCTGCGCTCGCGGGGCACATTAGGTACAACAGCGACCTCGTGTTGTGGTTTAAAGCGCACGTAGAGCCTCGCCAACGTGTTTGATCTCTGGTGTGTAAAGTGCGTGGGTGTACCCCGGGAACAGGAGGCATACGTGGGGGCGATGGTGTTTCGCAGCGTGGAAAGACAATACAATTAAATGATTAATGCACGGCGTGGGACACTGACAATTAAAACCATTAGGGGAATTAAAGCGGCATTATGGCGGCGGCGCCAGCTGATGATACCCGCCACGTCCCTTTTTAAAGAGCCATTTTCATAATTCCAATAATTGGAATTACGGCATATTCACTCATTTAGCGGGCGAGGAGGGCTGAGAGCGGCTACTAATGAAATGCAATCATTAGCATCCAAACAAAGTAATTGGGTAGTCTTTTATTCTGGCGGGATAGGTGATAAGACACAATCACGGGCCCCCACCTTCGGCAAAAGCAAGTAATTAAAGCGGAGATGAAGACGAGACCAGTGCTGCTGTGGTTCCGCACACCTCTGAAAACACCACTGATTGCCCTGATTGGAGGCCTCGCTCTACCCTCTGATTTTGTTTATGGATCCTCTCCAAGGTTGGCGTCGTGGAGGCGGGCACGGGGTGGCGGCGGCAGGGGGCTGGGGTGGGAACTTCTCCTCCGTTGGCAGATGTTCCAACGTGTGTGCTGCACAACTGTCCTCTCTCGTGCCTTCACGTACTGCACGCCCATGTCACGTCTGTTCAAACGAATGGACAGACCAGATGGCATCTTTATGTGAATGGACGGACATATCACGACGACCGAGTGTTTACATGAAGTGCATGTGGGGATGGATAAAGTAAACTATGTATGACATGTCTGTGAATGGACAAACACACTGTGTGTGTGTGTGTGGTATGTTTGGACTGTACAGTATATGAATTGACAAATGTGGGTACTGTATGTAAATAGCCAAACACTCTGGATGTGTGAAATATCCATCTACTGTATACAAATGGACAAACATCTTGCATGTGCAAATTATGTATGTACTTTATGTGAATGGACAAACATCTTGTATACAATATACAGAATTATACATGCAGTACATCATGTATGTACTGCATATGTGAATGGGCAAACATACTGTATGTGTGAATTACTGTATGTATGTACTGTATGTGAATGGACAAACATTCTGTATGTGTGAATTACTGTATGTATGTACTGTATGTGAACGGACAGATGTGTGGATTATGTATGTACTGTATGTGAATGGACAAACATACAGTTTTTAGTACATTATGAATGTACTGTATTTTAATGACCAACACTCTGTATGTGTGCATTAGGTATGTACTGTGTGTGAATGGACAAACCTTCTGTATGTTTGATGAATGTACGTACTGTATGTGAATGGACAAACATTCTGTATGTGTGAATTACCGTATGTATGTACTGTATGTGTGGATTATCTATGTACTGTGTGTGTGAATGGACAAACACAGTTTTTTGTACATTATGAATGTACTGTACGTGAATGGACAAATGTGTTGTATGTGATTGTGCAGATGTGCGGATTATGTGTGTACTGTGTGTGAATGGACAAACATACCGTTTTTGTAATGCACTGTATGTGTGAATTACTGTATGTACTTTATGTGAACGGACAAATGTGTGTCTTACTTTATGTGAATGGAAGAGATTAGAATAACGTAAAGGGATTTCCAACAATATAGAGAGACATTTAAAAAAAAGTTACGCCCCTGGATGGCTGGCTGCCAAGAAGACATTAGATCCTTTCACACACTTCACGGCAACCAGTCGGAAGCAGACAACCGAGAGGGGGTTTCGGCTGGGAGGGGGCTGGTTGGAGAGGAAGATGGCCACATGAAGAGTCTTGAGCAAAGGAGTTCCTTTTTTGGGGATGTCATAGTCTACACTCTTGTGGGGTCTTCCATTCTTCCTGGTGTACCACCTCACCGCCTCTTCATCTCAAGACCTAGAGCATCATTAGGCCCTCCTGGAGTAGAGTTGAAAGGGGTTGGTAGTGGGGGCCAGGTGGGGGGTGTCCGCCCCTCATTAACACCCAGAACTACATCTGGCCCGCGGCCCTGCTCCCCGTTTGGCTCTGTCTCCAGCAGTCACACATGTCTGACCCAGACGCCCCCAGTCCTAGGATGGACTGATGAGGGGGGCTGAGGGAAACCTGGAGACCTGCAGCCTCAAGCATTCCGTTTTGCAAGCCTCCGCAAACCAGCGCCACATTTCATCAGCCACGGCAGCCCCCCTCCCCCATCCCATGGGGGCTTTCTTACGAGGAAATGTGAAAACTGTCCTTGGGCTTGTGAAAGGAATCGATTCTCCTCAGAACACGTGTCAGCTGACCCTGCGACGAGCATCTTCTCGTCTACAGACACGCTCGTGCTGCGGGTGCCGATGGACACCACCCATTGTCGCGCTCGCACACACAGCGGGCCGATCCGTGTCCGTGAAAAACGGCACCCGCTCACTGAACCTTTTTTCCAAGGCCATGTCAGGAAAAAAACCAGTTCTTGCTGTTATCATTGTCATTGTTATCATACTTTGGTATTATTAATATCATTGTTCCATCCATCCATTTTCCTCCGCCATGAGAGGCCTGGCTCCAGGGTGAGGCCCCGGTATCCCACGTCCGGGCGAGGTGTGGTCACTCCTCACGTTGTTCGTCATATGGGTCTTCTGAATCACTCTTAGTCTGGCCCGTCACCTAGAACCTGTTTGCCTTGGGAGACCCTACCGGCGGCATAAAGCCCCCGACAACATAGCTCCTAGGATCACTCGGGCACTCAAACCCGTCCCCCACGATAAGGTGGGGATTCACGGAGGGGCATTTAATATCATTGTTATGTATCATATTCTTCTTCTTATTATTATTATTATTGTCATTGTTCTTAGGGTTTTGTGTTATTATCATTATTGTTATATATCATCTTATTCTTATTATTTTCATCATTGTCATTGTTATCATACTTTGGTATTATTATTATTGTTAGAATTATCTTATTATTATTATTATCATTGTCATTGTTATCATACTTTGGTATTATTATTATTGTTAGAATTATCTTATAATTATTATTATTGCTTTTGCTTTTCTTTTCCAATATTGTGCAGCCCACCACATTCTGTTGTCCCTCCCCAAGAAACACATTATGACGGGACAACATGGGAAATTGTCCATTAGGTTTCCAACCTCAACGCCCAAAAACGTATGTTCCTTCAATTCCCTCCCCGTCAATTTGTGTTTCCTCACAAACAGCATCACTTCCCTTTGACTTAGATTCATGCTGTTTTTATCCGTTTTTACCAAACCGTCTTTTTAGAGTAATCATTTCCTCTGAAACGTTTTCTCGTGTGTTTTCTCCACAGCAAAAAGCGGTGGTATCATCTGCAAATAGTACTAGCTTTAGGTGTTTTGTCACTTTGCAGATGTCGTTCATGTTTAGGGTCCCGGTATGGACCCCTGTGGTACGCCACGTAGTATCTTCATATCTAACCCTCTGATTCCATACCTTTCCGGTTTTGTCGTTAGGATGTTGTGATTGATTGTATCAAAAGTTTTGGTTAAATCCGTGAATACCGAGGCGGCACGCTTTCTATGGTCCATAGCATCCGTAACTTCCTCTGCGATTCCAATCAGTGCCGTAGAAGAGGGAATATTAGCTCTGTATCCGTATCGGCTGTCCGCCAGGATGGCATTCTTATTGAGGAATTTGTCCAACCTATGCTTGAATAACTTTCCCATGATCTTGGAAAATTGAGGTAATAATGAAATGGGTCGGGGGTTTGTGAAATGACGTTTATCTCCATTTTTGAAGATTGGAACTACCTTAGCTGTCTTCATTTTGTCCGGGAACTTGCCCGTCCTGAATGATAGATCGCTGGTGTGCGTTGGCGGTTCTGCGATCTCATTGGTAACCATTTTTATCGGTTCCATTCCAATTCCAGTAGATGTTTTTGCTTTACACTTACGTACAATGTCCATGATTTCTTTGCTCACACCAGTGGGCAACATGGAGTTTGGGTTCCTGTCTATAGTCTCCTTCTCTTCCTCCACTGACCAGGATTTTGGGATTTAGCTCATATTGAAGCTTGCCTTTGAAAAAACAAGTGACTACTAACACACCCAGCAGTTTTTTGACCCTTCTGGAAACCTGGAAGCACATATTGCTCTTCTCAACAAGCAGCAGGTCTGCACACGTCTGCACTTACTGCGTCTAGCTTGTGACATACCCCCCCCTGTTGCATTTATGCTTTGCTTTCATGTGTTTTTTTTGTAACTAACATAAACATGCTAACCTACATGAATATACATTATGTCTTTTTTTCTCTTAGTATGTCTACTGGCTAATAGGAGTGTAAATGTGACTATAGGGGTGTTATTTCATGTCTAGAGGGCTCGGGTAATGTTTGCAGGTGCACTTAGAATGTGGTAAACAGGTTTTTTTATGCTATATCTGAAACAATATAAAGAATCCTACTTAGTGAAAATGTCCTTATCCGCTTAGAACTGGATCCAGTGAACTGCCTTAAACGAACAGAACTTGAGTACACAAGCATTGTACTGTGTACTTCATTTCATGCAGTCTTTTGTATTTTTATGTCCAATTGATTTGAATATAAATATATACAATCATTTTAAGATACAACAAACATGAAAAAAGGATATATCTTCACATAAAATAAAAAAATGTCATCATTATTAATATTATAGAATATAACAATATTATAATATATAATATCATATGTTAATATCTGTATATTTTATACAAATTATATTGAACCATTTTTATGTTGCAATTGTATTTACAAATATAAAATACAGAACAATAATGTAATCATTATCAACAAAATAATAAATATTTATGTATTGAAAATAATATTTTATTTTTTCATCCATGCTAGGGTTTCCGGGTTAAGATGACTTTGGGCGAGAGGCGGGGTAAGTATCTTTTATTTATCTTCTGTATAGTATATACGTAGAATCATAATTCATCCCAGTCATAGAAATATGTATATCTTTTGAAGAGAATGCTTTTAAAGCCGGAATAAAACGCGAGTGCAGATGTTGGCGGAAGACGTCAGCGTGGTGCCGGGTAGACCTGGCACGTCCAGGCGGGATGAGGTCGTGGCGCAGACAGAGGAGACAGACGGACGGAGAAGAAGAAGCGAGCTTTCCGTTCCCAGCATCCCAATCAGTGTCGGTGATTTTTGCTCCCGGCTCTATCCCGCCTCCATCCACCTTCCGCTCTCAATGCTCTTTAATTGCCATTTGTCGCCTTGTTGCCGTGTCTGCCGGGCTCGGGGAAGAATGTGTTTGATTAGCGCAACTTTCACGTCCTTGCCCAACCATTGTGTGCCTCGCCGACCCACAGCGCAGGCTCAGAAGTAAAAAAAAAAAAAAATCATAAATAAAAAGGAGGAACACGCACGGTGACATTTCTTAATCAAATATGGCAATCAAGAGGGGACAGCCACGCCATTTGCAATCCCTTTAATTCCTAATCAAGAGGGAGAGGGGCGGGGGGCTTGAGCGTTGGAGACGGAAGGGAAGAGAGACGACAGACGTGCAGGTCATTACTTGTCTTTTCCTGGACCCGACCGGAGCAACGAGGCCAGACTCGGAGGCCATTCGGGGTGGCTTCGCTCTCCATGCAGGCCATCGTCTCCTCGAGCTCCCGCTGCAGGTTGCAAGAAGGATGCTGGTGACGCGATGTTCTTGTGCAAGCCATCTGAATCACGCCTTGGATCAATACGGGTGTTACGTTTGCCAGTAGGTTCAACTCCCTGCCTTAGCAAGGGGACTGTCAATGGATGATGATATTAAGGTTGGGATGCAACACATGACTGTGAGCTACAATCACCTGGAGCTAAACCCATACAAGTACCCGAATAAACACAAAACAAGCGATGAACTCATCAACAGGATGTACAGTATGAGCCTCCACCCAAGCACCACGAGACCCAGCAGAACCCCAACACATGGAGCTACACTTATAGATAACATTTTTACAAAAAGCATCCAGACTGTAACCACTGGTGGCTTAAAGATATGCGATATTCCCGATCATCGACCTGTTTGGCTATGATTATGTTTATCATAAAACACCCCAAACATCTGTATTTCAGCGATTACGGACTGAGGAAGCATTAAGCTCCCTTGAAGATTGGAATACCTCATACAAGGAGAAGGATGTAGATGTGCCTTCAACACATTTTTACACATATTTTGCTTTTTAGGTGACAAAAATGGTCCTGTCCGTAAAGTAGGTGAAAATAACACTGCTATGAAATCTCCATGGATGACGAAGGGTACACAAAATGCTTGCAGAAAGAAAAAGACTTTATATAAACCATTCATTCAATGAAAAACGGAAGAATGCCAACATAGATATAAATTGTATAAAAATATAATAAGAGCTAGTAAAAAATCATATTATACCTATCTATTAAATATTAATAAAAATAATGCTAAAAGGGTTTGGGAATACTTAATAATGTAATTAAAGGTAACAATAATAATAATAATAATACATATCCAGACTACTTTATTGATGAGAATAGAGATATCTATAATATGAATAAAATAGTTAATGGTTTCAATGGATTTTTTTATCAATGTGGGACCAGATTTGCCAGCAAATTTGTAATAAATTGGAGTCGTTGATATCAATCAACTCACACGCAACGTTTCTCTCTGGAGCAAGCGAGGCAGGAGTAGTAGATATTGATAATAATTGTCAAAACAAAACATCCACTGACTGTTTTGGTATAGATATGACAGTTAAAAGAGTAATAAGAAGCATCTCCAAACCCTTAACAGACATATGCAATTTATCCTTCCAGACTGGGACAATTCCAAGTCAAATGAAAATTGCCAAAATAATAACCTTGTACAAAGATGGGAACAAACACATTTTTACTAACTATAGACCCGTCTCGCTACCCCCTCACTTTTCCAAAATATTAGAAACGTTTTCCATAAGAGATTAGAATCTTTTATTGATGAATATAATATCATTCATGATAGTCGGTATGATTTCAGGTCAGGGAGGTCAACATCAATGGCAATGCTTGAGGCAGTGGAAGAGATTAGAAATAGTTTAGACAGTAAGAAATATGCAGTCGGGGTATTTATTGATTTAAAAAAAGCCTTTGACACCATCAATCATTCAATATTACTCAAAAAACTTGAAAGATACGGTTTTAGGGGGGTGGCACTGAACTGGATGCATAGCTATTTATTAGGGAGACAACAGTATGTGAAGTTAGGCGATTGCAAATCCCAGTGTTTGGCCGTTGCTTGCGGGGTCCCTCAGGGATCTGTACTAGGCCCCAAGCTGTTCAATCTCTATATAAATGACATATTTATTGTGTCAAACTTATTAAAATTATTACTATTTGCAGACGATACAAATATTTTCTATTCTAGTGATGATTATGGAAAACTTATGGATCATGTAAACAAGGAACTAATCAAACTAAAAGAATGGCTGGATGGCAATAAACATACTCCGAAATTTAAATACAACTACAGCTATGTTTTTTTGGAAATTATAGAGAAAACTCTGACTTGGTAATAAAATTAGATGGTATTATAATATATGAAGTGACAGAAAATACATTTCCAGGTGAAACTATTGATAGAAAACTAAGTTGGAAAGCACACATTAGACACATACAAAATAAAATTTCTAAAAGCGTGTCAATCATCAGTAAAACGAAATATTTCCTAGAATATAATGCACTGTATTTGTTGTACTGTTCTATGGCCATATTTGACTTAGCGTATAGAAGTTTGGGGGAATAATTACAGAAGTTCCCTTCCTCCCCTCTTGGTACTCCAAAGGCGTGCAGTAAGAACCACCTCAGGCTTGCTTTTTGTAATATTTACATATTTTAGTACATATTTTGCTTATACATGATGTCCTATTAGAAGCATCATTTCCTCGCTTTATGGCGGCCGCTACCATTATTATTACCACTATTATATTCATACATAACAACCCAAATCCTGATTTCAGGTTTTTCCTCATACAATAAACTCGACAGATCAGGGCAGACAAGTGGAGGTTCTTTTGCAAAAGATCATCCACCTTCTCGCAGCAGACCACCGAAATCTTGTCTCTATTAATGCGCAGCGTAGGACGCTTGGCCGGGAGTGTTGGGGTTGCTAGAGCGCAGTCCCTCCCTGGCAACACTTCCACAAAGTCCTTGGCTTCTCTTCGTGCGGGACACGTGCTATCCAAACGAATTATTATTACCATCAACATGTGAAGATGGTATAATAATGAGTGATGTCACAAGCTGTACAAGGATTATTAATAATCATTATTATTCATGTGTTTGTAGGTGTGATACCTTGTTACCTTGAGACTGGTGAGTGTCTTCTCCACCCCAAAAAGCCCTCCCAGAGGAACGTCATGCATCTGCTCCATGATGGTATTACGGAATATATGAGGTAGCAAAATCTGAGGGATTTCTTCAGGACAATAATACCTCCTCATTAACACACCCTCTTTCTGGTACAGCCTCTTGTGCCCAGTAGACCTTGGTGGCTGGGCTAAGGGGAGCTGTTTCGGCCCACGGTGGACGACTGCTCCCCCCTTCCCAATTTGTCTTTTGCGCCTCTACTAATTGCTCTGTGGTCCAACCCCTGACCAGGGCTTTTGGTGACCGCCCACTGACTTAGGCCTGATCGCTCATTAGCATCAGTATACGATAGTAAGGGTTGGGTTTGGGGGAACAACCGGTCATCATTACCAACTGGTCAAATCCTACTCCGCTAGCTTCTCTAACCACCCTGCCAACTGACCTTCAGGTTCCCGGAACCGGGTCAACCAGCGCAGACTGCTGCGGTCTGTCCGGACCGTCACAGATCGCCCCAGCAAACACTGCCGGAAACAGGAAGTGAATTCCACTACCGCCAATCACTCGCGTCTAGTAGCGCAATACCAATTTTTTGGGATGGCCATTCCACCACCTTCTGGATCATTTGGGAATCTGCAGCAACACCTTTAGCAGAAACAACGTGACCCAAGTACTCCCGGAAAAGACAACATTTGGAGGCCTTCAACTTAAGTTTGGCTTGACGCAGCCCGCGGAAGACCTGCCACAAACGCTCCAGCACAAGAATATCCTCCAAATAGACCAAACAGGTCTTCCACTGCGACCCAGCCAACACCCGGTCCATTAATCTCTGGCTGGCGCGTTGCAGAGTCCGAACGGCATTAGGTTCCACTCAAAGTGCAGAATGCGGCTGCCTTGCGAGCTCGAGGAGTCATCTCCACCTGCCAATACCCTGGCATGGAGAAAAATACCCTGGCATGGAGAAAAATACCCAGGCATGGAGAAAAATACCCAGGCATGGAGAAAACAAAACAAAAAAGAAGATCTCCTCGAATTTGTGCAAAAAGTCCCTCCTGGATCCGGAGCCATCAAAACCTGGCTGGCTGCAGTGTGAGTATCCTCTCACACGCTCATGAGATTCATCGCAGCTACCGTCATACATGTGGAATGGCCGCTGTGTAGCGGACCTAGCCTCCTGCACGGTGGCCTGGTCATGCGCCCAGTAAAGAGCCCCCAGTGCTACGTTTGTCAGTAGATTGAAATCCCTGCCCTAGTAAGGGTGGAAGCTCATCCTGTTGCTTCCAAACTTTTATTACCTGCAACGGAACCGTTCAGCACACACCCGCTAGTCTCTCTCTTCCCTCCCCTTTTAGGGTCAAAGGTCACACAAGCCCCTCCACTACATAGCTGTCCCAGGCACTGCCTGTAACACGGGGATCAATTATGCTTGCGCTGCACCCTCAGGCTTCCTTGCCATGTGGGATGGAGCCTTCCGACCTTATGGAGCGGCTTTCCGTTCCCAGAACTGTACACCGGATTTCACTGTAAACATTTAAAAATTACAAAATATTTTACGTCATATTTCGTGACAACATTTCAATCTAACAATAAGAATGTATGATAATTACAACATTTGATTTTTGTTTTTACCATTTCATTCTTTTTTTTTTTTTACATTAAAACAATACTAATAACTGCAAAAAGAATAACGATGGAAAACTCATATACTAACTGTACTTTTTTTACATTAATAATATGCAAGTTTTAAATATATATATATATATATATATATACACAAATATACATGCATACATATATACATACACATACATACACTTACATATATACATACACATACTGTACATACATACTTATATACATACATATACTGTACATACATACACATATGTATACATACATGCATACATATATACAGTACATATACATACACATACACATACTGTACATACATACTTATATACATACATATACTGTACATACATACACATATGTATACATACATGCATATATACATACATACACTTACATCTATACACATACAGTATATATACATATATACATGTACACACATATACATACATATACATATATACACATACATATACATCTACATGCATATATATACATACACATATAAATACATACTGTACATACATAAATCTATACACATACATGCTGTATATATATATATACACATATACACATACATATACTTATATATACAGTATATATACAACCATTAACATACTGTATATACATATATATATACACATACATGCTGTATATATATATACACACATATACATACTGTACGTATATCGGATATCATGTATGTATACCCCCCATCCGTGTACCCCTGAGGAACGCTTGCTAACGTTCTCCCGGCTCCAGTAACGCCTGCTGGGTTCTCCTATCAAGCTTGGGAGTGGACTGGCTGGACCAGGCCATTACAGCACAGGTCTGATAGGGACACAAAGGTGAGCAAACAGTTGATGACTCGGGACCAAAGCCGAGTCACCTCTGCACACACGCGTGTGTGTGTTTGTGTGTTTGGCGGGTGGGTGCAGGAATGCCGCGTTTGCACGGCCGTCATTCGCCCGCAAACACACACACTGCATGACATCACTGCTTTGACTAGCACCACACCTTTTGGCGACATCGGTCACTGCAGGAGACCACCACAATGCACCCCCCGCTGGACAGACATTTTTCAGAGACGTGGATAAAACACAATAAGTAGTCAAGGCGGTTTTGCATTTTAGTAGGGATGTCCGGAATTAGCAGTTTGGCCGATATCGGAGATTGTCCAACTCCCGATTTCCGATTGCGGTATGTGTAAGATGACGTGCCGTAGGTCCTGTGGTGGAATGAACACATTCGGTGCGTGTTGTCAAGCTCATGGATACGGCATCAGCAATTAGCTTGTGGACTCCACGTGGCTGTAAACAACATTATAAAACATGTGAGAAATACTTGGGATGGGGAATGGCAAAGCGTGGCTCCAGGAACTCCACACGTTTGGTCAATCGGGCGACTTGCACGATAGAAAAGGTTCTGCTTGTCCAGTGCGATCCATACACACAACGTGATTTTCCCATTGATCTTTTCATTCTGGAGTATTCTTTCCTGTATTTTTCTTTTCTCAGTAACGGAGGGTTTTTTTTCCAGCACCGCCGGCCCCTCTTGTGTCTGCTCCACAAGCGCCGCTTTGAATGATTCAGCTGGAAGAAGTCTCGGTTCGGTCTGACGCAGGGGTAGGCAACCGGCGGCTGACATCACACGGGAAGGACTCGCACTTCTGCTTCTTATTCTGTTGCTGCAGAATATTTTCTTTAGTATCAGAAAGGCTCTTTAAAGAGAGGCGTAGGCGTCGCCGCGATATTTTTCCAAAAAAGCAAGGAACCCCATCAATGCCATCTGCACTGTGAACCAGACCACGACCAAAGGTATACCCGAGTATGGGGTATACTATAGAGTATACAGTATAGAGTAGAAAGTGCAGTATATGGTATACATCTGTGGGATAAATGGTCCATATACAAATTAAATAGCATAGGTGACGGGATCCCACCCTGTTGCACCCCGTTTGTCACAGTGAAAGGGTCAGAGGTGATAAATAAAGAAGCCAAGTTAAATACTGCTGGAACTTTTCCCCCAGTTTGCCACAATCCGCGCGATCCAAGGCTTTTGAGGCATCCAAGAAGCTCAGGAACATAGCGGAGATCCGCCTTCCGTACTCGCAGCCTCCTGGAAAGAGTGCGGGTCAGTCCCGTGTACTTTTAAAGCAATACTGTCCCCACCGCTCCCGTAGGATTCCTTCCGAGACCTTTGAGAGCACGTCGGCTGACGCGATTGGCCTGTAGTCGTCTAAGCCGGAGATTTTGGGCCTTAATTACGAGTACCGGCAGGACACACATCATCGAACGGGCCAGTAGGCCATGCCTTACCATTCCAGGAAAACGCCGAGAAAGCGGTGCCCCCAGTGTGACGTGATCCAGGCCGTGGGATTTACCCGGGGCTAGTTCCAAAGCCAGCTGGGATAGGCTCCGGCATGCCCGCCACCATGATGAGGATAAGCGGTACAGAAAATATATAAATAAATAAATAAATGGATGGCTTATTTGAGCCACTCCCCTCTGGCAGAAGGTTACGGTCCATTCGGACCAGAACCTCTCGCCACAAGAACAGTTTCTTTCCTGCTGCTGTTGAACTCATGAACACTTTATAACATTTGCACTATGCTCACTTTATAAGCAGTATTTTTGGCACCTTATACTACCTGCACTAAAAACACCCTCATGCCTTTACTTATCAGTGTTTCACCTTTTTACTCAGGTTCTATGTTTAGCTAGTTCTATGTTTATTTAATACTCTATGTTTACTTGGAATTCTACGTCGCCAAAGATGGTGCCATTGTTCCTGAATTGTTCACCTACAATGGCTATTAAGTTCTTCTGATTCTGACTTTCACCACCCAAAAGTTTATAACTCCTCCTCAATGATTTTACCGTCCAGGGTAGCATAAATCTCACCACCCGCCGCCATGATGGATAAGATAGTATGGTACCGCGTATACTGCAGTATAGTATAGTATAGAGCGTATAGTATATATAGCACAGTATAGAATAGCATAGTATATAGTATGGAATAGTATAGAGTATAGTATAGTATAGATTAGTATAGAGTATAGCATAGAATAGTAAAGAGTATAGTGCAGTATAGCGTTTAGTATAGAGTATATGTTTAGTATAGAATAGCATAGTATATAGTATAGAATAGTTTAGAGTATAGTATATAGTGCAGTATGGAGTATAGTATAGAGTACATAGTATATGGCATAGTATAGAATAGTATAGATGATATAGTATAGTATATGGCATAGTATAGAATAGTATAGATGATATAGTATAGTATATAGCATAGCATAGTATATAGTGCAGTATAGCGTATAGTATAGTCTATAGTATAGTGTAGAGTTTAGTATAGAATAGTATAAAGTGTATAGTACTGTGTAGAGTATAGTGCAGTATAGTGTATAGTATACGCATTAATTAAACCTATCCATCCATCCATCCATCTATCATTCATCCATCCATCCATCTACATACAGAATATGAGACAATAATCTATATTAAGCACAGAAACCCTTTTATCACCTTCTAAATAGACATTTTAACATTATTAGAGCCCTCTAGACATGAAATAGTACCCTTATAGTGGCCTTTACATTGCTGTTACCCAATAAAGTAGACATAAAAAAAGACAATAGAAAACCTTCTAAGTACGCTTTTTAACAAACGCGTGGCTCCAGGAACTCCACAAGTTGCATCGCAGACATACCAAGCTACAGTATGTAAAACATAAATACCAGTTTGTGCTATCAAAGCGTTTTCTAGGGTGTTTTTATTGTGTTGCTGCGAGAATATTCAAAGCTGCGATAAAAGCCCGTTGTTGGGCTGATCAGCTCTGGTGCTTGTGTATCTCGGCCAACAGTACACCGAGCGAGCCGTGTTCATTTTTGGGAAGAAGGTGACGGAGTGAGGCGGCGTGTGAATCCCACCCGAGGCCGCCAGGGGACGGCGTCGCTTGTGCAGGGGTGGGTGCTTTTGCTCGATTTGAGTTCTACGGCATTAGCGTGATTTGGTGCTCAGCCGTGTCCGTCTCCCGGGCGGGGTCGTGTCAGCGCCGCTCCAAAAGCAGACGTTCGCGCGACAAACGCGGAGCCAGACGAGACGGCGCTCCCGACTGATTCCGGCGAGAGCGTGTCATTTTCTCATTAGGCTCCCGACGGCGGTTAGCGCGGCGGCCCTGACCTCGGACGCCCGCACCTCAATCAGCGCGCTCATCAGCATCATATCCATAATTCATCGCTCACACACCTTCACCTCGCCGCTTTCATGGAAGCACTCCACGGCTGAGTGAGCCCGATGAGCCCTTCATCCGCGCGCTTCGTCCCATTAGCGGCGCTCACGTGGCGGGGTTACGCAAAACCCACAGAACTTTGTGGCACAAAAGCCCAAGAAGAAGTCGGTGCAGATTCAAGAAGGCAGTTTGTGGCGCGGCGCAAGGGACTCCGCTAAATGCAAGGGCGGCATTTGCAGTGAGCACCCCCCGCAGGCCGGGAGTGGAACTGCAGTACAACCACGCGGGATTGTTTGGTTGGCGATAAGTCAAATATTTAGGAAGAATAGCAGTAAAAACCGGCACAGGTAGAATCATAATACACACATTTATGTTTACTTTTCCAAATTGAACATTTTAAAGTTGCAAAACCTGCAAGAACTTTGGGAAGGGTTAGCTGGTTTTTTACTTAGTGTTTTATTTTAGGACTTGAGCCCCTTTTTCCACAAAAAATACAACAAATAATTAAATGAAATCAAGAACAATAAAAGTGAAGAAAAAAACAACACTTTGTAATGTGCTTTACTGCCACCCACAGGACTGGAGTGGTACTAAATCCTTTTTTGCTACTTGCAAATAAAATATACAAATCTCAAATAAAAAAAATAAGAAATTGAAGCACTTTCAATCAAATCTATGGATTTCAAAGTTATTATTTTAACCACTTTTTTGCGCGGTTAGCTGATGCAATACCATGCATCGCCAAAATGTTAGGCACCCAGTTTGAGACGAGCAAACCACGTTAGGTACACCCCCACAACCCGATGACATCCCCCACGAGAGCTGCCTTTGCATGGCTTTGGATGATGTTCGCGGAAGCGTATCTTCTACCGGATCTGTTTGCACCCCAGCAACAGCTCCTTCTGCCCCACACACTTGAATGTTTGAAACAGTCCAAGCCACAATGGATATGTGATATGCAATCACGCATATCCATACGTAGAAGAGGCAATAACAAGACATTGCTATGCAACTCTTCTACTGGATGTCTTTACACACACACACACACAGGCCACTCCAAGGTCTTCATTTGGTTTTTCTTCAGCCATTCAGAGGTGGATTTGCTGCTGTGTTTTGGGTCCTTGTCCTGCTGCAGCACCCAAGATGGCTTTAGCTTGAGTTGACCAACAGTTTTTTGCCCAGTCTCTTTCTTATGGTGGAGTCGTGAACACTGACCTTAATTGAGGTAAGTGAGGCCTGCAGTTCTTTAGATGTTGCCCTGGGATCTTTTGTGACCTCTCGGATGAGTTGTCTCTGCGCTCTTGGGGTAATTTCGGGCGGCCGGCCAGTCCTGGGAAGGTTCGCCACTGTTCCACGTTTTTGCCATTTGTGGATAATGGCTCTCACTGTGGTTTGCTGGAGTCCCAAAGCTTTAGCACCTTTACCAGACTGATAGATCTCAATGACGTTTCTTCTCATTTGTTCCTGAATTTCTTTGGATCTTGGCATGATGTGTAGCTTTTGGGCTGCTTTTGGTCTACTGCTCCGTGTCAGGTAGCTCCCGTTGAAGTGGCTTCCTGATTGAAACTGGTGTGGCAGTAATCAGGCCTGGGGGTGGCTACAGGAATTGGACTCAGGTGTGATAAACCAGTTAGGGTTTTTTTTAACAAGGGGGGGCAATCACTTTTTCACACAGGGCCGTGTAGATTTGGAGTTTTTTCCCTCTCTTAATAACATAAACCTTAACTTAAAAACTGCATTTTGTGGTCAATGATGTTATCTTTGACTAATAGTTAACTTTTTTTTATGAGCAGAAACATTTAAGTGTGACAAAACATGCAAAAGAAAAAAAAGTCAGGAAGGGGGCAAATATTTTTTCACACCACTGTAGCTATTAACCATGACGTGGTATCAGTGATCTATAGTTCAATTCTATGTCTGTTGTCGTAAAAGAAAACTCAAAAGCAAGAAGGGAAAGATCCTTTTCCAAAAATATTAAGACAAAAAAGTTGCAATCTAACCAAAAATGTCACAGAGTTGAAATGATATGAGAATAAAGTCAAAATATTATGAAAAGAAAAGTTACAAAAAAAAATGTTGAAAGAAAAAACAAACAGCAGCAGCAGAAACGGAAAAACGGCTGTAATTTTACAAGGATAAAGTCAAAATATAAGGAGAAAATAATCCAATTAACACGGGAAAAAAGTATACAAAAAAACGCATAATATTGGAGTAAAAATACTGTCAGCTGGGAGTGGAAATATCAAATAAAAAAGATGTTTTTTTTAAAGAAACCAAGACAGCATTTTATAGATCATATCAGCGCTTCACAATTGTGGGGGGCATGAGAGTACGGCTACCGCACACTTGCCAACATGTACACATTTATTGTACTCGACATGCTTCGCAGCTCTCCATTTTGACTTCCTGCCCATTTGGGGGGCCTGAGAGGCAGTACTTGAGCACCACCCAAGGAATCGGGACAGTAAACTCAGGGGTCGTTCCGCGTTCTAAAAGCGTGTTTGGCTTCCGGCGCAGCAGCTGCGAAGCAAGAATGCGGGCTGGAATTACGAGGCTGGCCGGGGTTACCTTCATCCTGTATTCCTGTATAGAATTCCCGCGGCGTCCAATCAGAGACAAGCTTTTATTGCCTGTTCGGGGGGGTGAATGACGCCTGTCCCTAATATTGTGAGCTGAGCCCATCATTGGCGGCCTCGCGCTCATCCGCAACACACGCCAACGTACGCCCGCACGTCCACCGCGCCATCCCTTCCCTTCCTGCTGCTCCTCCCCACCAGGCGGCTCCTGGCCATTGCTAAGAAACCAGTAATCAGAGCTGTGCCTCCAGGAGCCCGGCCAAGCCTCTCATCCTCGGCCCGCTCGAGAGCTGCTTTAATTAACCATCATGGCGCAGATGGGATCCATTTTTTTTTTCCCTTTCTCTCCTCCCCGCTTTCTCCTTCCGTCCTGCAGCCTCGCCTCCCGTAATTGCGCTGGAGCGCTGCCAGCCGCCCGGCGGAGCGCCGGCCTCTCCTTCCCCTCCTCACGACCCCTGGCCTCACCTGGTCCGTACCTTATTAGTGTCACGGATCCGGAGAGGGCCATTGCGGATTAACTAAAGAGACGCGAGATTGATTTCCGCCCACCTTCCGGCAAGATCAAACGCGGAGGTGTCTTGGCGTGTGCGGCGACAGGGGAGTACCACAAATGTGGCTTGTTCGTTTCTTGCTGTTGGAAGGCCCACTTGAGCTTGTCACCGGAAACACATCCATAAACGAACAGCCCCCCTTGCTCGCCTGACACTTTATTAGCTACACCTCAGCACCCAATCGGGATCCAAAGCTTCCATAAGACTTTTCCGTTGGATTTCGCCGCGTCGGGCTGCGTCACGCTGAGAAGTGTTCCTAATATTTTGCGTGTCGCGGTTTGGCTCGCCATTTCCGTGGCGGAGGGGGGACTTTCCTAAAGTGGGGATTTTGGGATAGCGGCACAGTGCTACTGAGCAAAGCAGCGCTCAACGGGCATCTAAGCTACGCGTCAAGCTGAAGTCGATGTATATTTTATTTTGAAAAACACTATTGGATTTTTATTCATTCATTTTCTATACGGCTTATCCTCGTTAGGGTCGCGGGTATGCTGGAGCCTATCCCAGCAGACGTTGGGCGAGAGGCGGGGTACACCCTGGACTGGTTGCCAGTCAATCGCAGGGCACATATAGACAAACAAACATTCACACTCTAATGGACAATTTAGAGCGGCCAATGAAGCTAACATGCATGTTTTTGGAATGTGGGAGGAAAGCGGAGTACCCGGAGAAAACCCACACACGCACGGGGAGAACATGCAAACTCCACACAGAGATGCCCAACGGAGATTTGAACCCAGGTCTTCCAGATCTCCTGACTGTGTAGCCGTTGCAGTCAGCCACCGTGCAGCCCAATTGGATTTTCAAAAATTGGCCATTTTTTTGGTCGCCTTATGAACATGTTTGAGATGTTCTGCTGTGGCGTACACTCTTTTCCCGCCCTTTGGAGCGGGATTTTATTGCAGCCAGCCTAAGGATCATACATCAGGACCTCCAACCATATGACCCGCCTGCTACATCACAACATACAACCATATAATGCATCCCACCATATGATCCATCCAACCATATGACCCATCCCACCATATGACCCATCCCACCATATAATGCATCCCACCATATGATCCATCCAACCATATGATGCATCCAACCATATGAACCATCCAACCATATTACCCATCCAACCATATGACCCATCCAACCATATAATGCATCCAACCATATTAACCATCCAACCATATGATGCATCCCACCATATGATGCATCCAACCGTATGATGCATCCCACCATATGACCCATCCAACCATATAATGCATCCAACCATATGACCCATCCAACCATATAATGCATCCAACCATATTAACCATCCAACCGTATGATCCATCCCACCATATGCTCCACAACCCGCCGTGAAGCAGCGTATGGCGCCTTCGTTACGTCACGGAATTGGGCTGTATGGTAGAGTGTCAATTATTCATGGCTGGTGAGGCTCGTCTGGCGAGAGATTAACATCAATCTCAGAGATAGTTGACTTTGTAAGGTGTGTGTGTGTGTGTGTGTGTGTGTTGCTCTGTAATCACAGACCTGTGCCTCCATGGCAAATCTCGAGGAGCGGTGTCAGCTGGGCTCTCTTCTGTTTGCTAATAGCGGGGCGGGGGTAGAGGCCAGGTCTGTTTTTTCACACACAGATGTGTGTGTGTGTGTGTGTTCCCTAGGTACGCCACGCAGCGTGGGGGCGAGGGGTGACACTCCTGAATGCTCCAGGGGGCGAGCTGCACGTTTGACTTTCTAATGCGCTTCTTTTGCCAGCCAACAGCTGTTTGTTCCCCAAACTTGCCAGCTGCCAAAAGGGAACGCTTCTGCAGCCATGAAAATGCGTTCGCAGGCTGCCAAGCGCATGCTGAAGCAACAGGTGGCGCTGTGGCCCCGACCCTACCGCTGTTTGAGGGTGTGATGTTTTGCAAGGCACGTTTACCTTTTAACACAGCAAGCAAAAAAGGCAAAGCAACTTAGTCAGAATACGTTTAAATGCTAAATAATGATATGATATGTGGATATGTATTCATATACGCTGTATATATGTTATTTACGTCCCATGTAAAACAACGCTGTGCCACTGGACAGCCTGAACCCCGTTTAAAGCTGCATACACCACTTAAGCCCCAATAATAGCCAATCATTTGGACAAGATGACCACGCAACTACACCGTAAACCCAAATTAGTACTGCAGGGCAAGTGACTGCCCCCTTTATTTATGCTCAAGTTCTTCAACTAATGTGTGCCAGTAGATTTATTACCCTCTCGCAGTTATTGGGCGTACATCATAACCGCACTTTTTAGCTAACGCTAAGGCAGCACAACCAAAATGTGCTTTTACCCCACGAGTAGAAATATTACGCTGCTAAGAAAGCAAAAGAGTGCACCACACATGAATAAACTCTTCCATCAACCAGGCAGTAGTTAGAAGACCAGTGAAACCAGTGAGCCCAAAGCGCATGTTGGCGTGGTGAACCTTTGCAATGAAGTCTAGTTGAATAATAATTATTATTCTTATTATACGAATGCGGCGTGCATTTCGCACGCTACCAACAACAACACCAGCATGACCTCCCGCAAAGCCAAAACGGGAGGAATGTTGGAATCCTGGTTCACTGGTGCTGACGAGGACGACCGAGGTGGCGTGCCAAAGCTTGGCATTCCTGCATCTGCGCCTTCATGCGCTTTCTTACAGAACGTGCTCGGCCCTCCAGCAAGTTTTGTGAGAAGGTGATTCCCGCTTTTTGGGACTTGATACGTTTATTGACGAGCCAAAGGAACCTCCTGCAAAAACGCCGGTGGTGCGATGGCAGGTGCGGCGGCCCTTTTGTCCGCCACGGCTGCTGATTTTGGTGGCGAGCGAGCGGCGCACGAATCCCGGGGCCCAGCTGCCAGAGTGAGGCAGGAGAGTCGGGCATCATTGTGGTGTGATTTCCTCCTCTCCTTGCAGATGGAGTGTTTTTGTCAGAGCGAGGGCCACAGTGATTGCCTCTTCGCCACCAGTGTCAGCCCCCCAGATAATACTGCCCCCCACACTAACACCACTGCCCCCCCACCCCCAGGAACAAAACAGGATCAGTGCAATCCATTTTCTTTTTCTCCAGCAAAATGGAATAATTTCAAAGAGACAATCCCTGCGGCTCCCAAAGGCGCACGGAGAGGAGAATCAAAAGACAACCATTACGGCACCGCGAGGCCGCCCACCTTTCTTTTACCCCCGTCAGGGTGCAGTAAACACTCTGCCCAGATGCTGCTAACATGCTAAGCTACGATGCTGCATTCCAGAAAAGCGGGACGCACCACGACACAACATTCCATCGTCTGTACTCTTACTGGTGATTGCCACGTTATACCTACTGGTTTGGCTAAAACGTATTCCACAAAAGGACCGCTGGCAGTCCAAACGTAAGTACGAGCTTATTGCAGTTGGGTTTTTGGCTTCCAGACCCGTTGTTTTGCTTAGTTTTCCAGGACTAGATGATTACAAAACTGCATAAACCAGGATTGGTGAAAAATCCTAAACGTTTCCCAGCAGCCATTTTTTTTGGGCTCAATCTTCGAGGTTGAACCGTCTTTGTACAGGACAGCCTCCGAGGGTTCTTTGCGGGTTGTCCACTCAGTGCCAGCTTAGTAAATACTTTCATCCAAACGGGAACCAGCGAGTGGGTGAAAGCCGCGTGATGCAAAAGGCGCACCTGCGGTAAACGGACAGAACCACGTAGCATATTTGCCGCTTCACATCCATCTCATGGACTACATGATTAGAAGACATTACTACATTAATAAAAACATGCTGTATCGGGGTTTTCCCCAAATTAATGAACGAATAAACAATCACTCATTTGTGGTTGAATACGGCCTATTTCTCGTAAAATGCATATTTAAGCATTTCATATTTATTCTTGGCCTAAATGATGCGTTCTCACGTGCAAATGGCAAAATGAAGTAAAGTACAAACAGAAGGCAGAAGAAGTGTTGTAATTGTGAATGTAGTACTCTGCTTTGGCCACTTGGTGTCAGTATTTAGTGAGACAGCCACTAGACTCCTCACTCAGCTTCCCTAGGGAACCTGTGTTTTATTTGCGTCTGACATGTCTTATTTACTCTTTTTCTGTCTACTATATTGGCTAATACGAGTGTAAAGCCATTTAAAACTGCGAGGAAGCACGCTGTCCAGAAAACAACAACATGGAACTGCAATATGTACTATACTGGGATGGCGCATTGAAATGTACAGGTGACTCTAGGGGGGCTATTTTGTGTCGCGGGGCTCTAATCGTGCTAAAAATATATATTTAGGAAGTTGTAAACAGGTTATGTAATCCATAACTACAAAAATACACCATTGGTTATTTTTGAATCCTATTTGCTTACCGCGGTCCAGTCTGGAAAAGTGACCCGGATTACATTCCTAAAACTAACCGTCACTGTCAAGTTCTGCATTAAAGGTGGTAAAAGGCTCGGCAGCCATGTTTTTGTTAGCGTTTGACAGCGCCAGATGATGCTAGAAACCATTTTACCCGAGACAAAAATGGTCAAATAATCGGTCAAACGAAGATCAGGTTGCTAATGAACGAGGATAAAGAACAACATTGACGGGTATTTACTGCTTCAACTATCTATGGACTATTGATTCTGTATTGAAAATGTTTTATAAACCAAACTAATATCGCGCACATCGGCCAGCCATGTTTGTTGTTTACGTTGGACACTTGAAAGTATCCCCTCTTAAACTCCGAGTGGAATATTTCTTCCAGAGGTCTCAAACGCATCGAGAACCTGCTCAAGCATTTGCACGGATCTTTTGTGGCCATATAGGTGAGCGGCGGCGGCTCTATGGCAACCTGATGGTGCTTCAGCAAAGTGCCGCCCCCTCTCCCAGAAAAGATCTGAGCGCATCTCATCGGGCTAAAGGGGGCTAAGAGTGTGACGCCTCACTCACATATTCTGAGGTTACGGATATTCCATAGCACCCCGCCTCCCCTTCCATTCTATAATATCCTGTAGCAAATGGGATGGGGAAAGGCTGCACATAGGAAGCCACCTGGGTAGTGTTGTGTGCAATAAAAGCATGCAAACATGTGCATGCAGACACGGTGCACGCGTAGTGTGCAATAAAAGCATGCAGACATGGTGCATGGCAGTGTGCAATAAAAGCATGCAGACACGTGCATGCGGACACGGTGCATGGCAGTGGGCAATAAAGGCAAGTGGCTCGTAGTGCAAATAACTTCACGTTACTCAACAACTTCCGGAAGGTTCGGCGCGCTGGTGCTTGAGCAACGAGACGAGTCAATTACTGCGCGGGAGCTGAAGGGGTGATTGAGCGGCGCGCACTCCACGCCCCCTACTTCCAAAGCAGGGGTACTGCAGCGAGAGGTGAGGGCGAGTGTCCGGTAGGGGGTCTGCGGCTGCAGGAATGGAAGAGGAGAGGCTCGGAGGGGGGGCCGGTGAACAAGGGTCGCTTGGGTGGGGGCTAAGTGTCTCATCAGCATCCAGCTCAGGTGCTGCCGGGGCCCGCGCGCTAACTATACCCTGACTTGATTGTAATTGCCCGAATTCAACTCCTGCTGCTCCCTCCCGGAACATTTAACTCCACACAGCCCGGCTCCGCGCCACAGGGCCGCACGGAGCAGCTGACTTGTTGAGGGCTCCGAGGGGGATGCCCCCCCCTTCATTTTATCCCATGTAAGGGTTGGCGGCGCGCGGGGGGGTCGCAGGTGCACGCCAACAACTACTTCACCCCCCCTCCGTTGGGGTGTTTAGCAAAGTGACGGCAATGATGTCGCTCCGGTTATCAAATGAACCCCCCCCCCAAAAAAAAAAGCCACTTGGAAGGAAAGGAAGTGTGCAACCTTTTCCCAGGAAATGTTTGCTTAACTTGCTCATGTCAACTTTGGTTTTGTATTCATTCCTGGCGGGAAAAGCAACTATCCTCCTCCTTTTAGTTGTTGACATTTAATATCTATATCCGAATGTACAATTCTCATTGTATTGAAAATGATATACGTTTGGCAGCAAAATCTGACACTTTTAATCATTTATTTTCAAAATATTTTGGGGGGCAAAATGTAACATTCCGAACAGAAAACATTGCAGTCCATTGACGGGCTTTTGGTGCCAAAATATAGACGGTAAAATATTTTCATTTGCTTCTCCTTGAAAAAACATTTCCTCAGCTATATTTGATTTTTGGAATTACGTTTGTCAGGTCGCTTGAACACAGCCCCGTTGTAAAACCGAAAGTTATCTGGGATCGGGGTCGCGCCAAAGGATGGAATAAACAACAAATATGAACATCAAATAGATTTGATATTGCTAGTAAGGACATTGTTGGAAGAAACGGTAAAATGGTGAACATCCAGCAGCAACACAACGGCCTTTGACAACTGATTAGTCACGGCGGCTGCCACGAGCTGCCCAACAATGCAGAATCAATGACATCATGACAAACAACATACAAGAAGCAAAGTGGATGAATCACGTCAGGGAGCGCTGAAGTAAATGCGACTGAGTGGAAGAAGGTTACATGAACAACTATGCAGTCCACTTGTCTTGCAGAGCATTCCAGGTCTTTAGCAGTTCCTTTGTTTTGAGGAACAAGAGCACAACCGAAGCACTTCCTCTCACGGCAACAAAAGGCCTCGCTAAGACGGAAAATTAGGGGTGGAAAAAAGCAACATTTTCCAGGAGCAACGCGCTGTTCCTAGCCCGTGCTTTAGACAGCTCTTTAGGGTTAAGCTAAAAAAGTTAGCCTGTGGCGCTCCTCACCCTGTGATAATGGGCCTGCCTGTAATGAAGAACAGGCTTGTTGCCAACAGGTGGTCTCTTTAGAAGACCAGAGCCACAGCACTCAGGATGATGGGGAGGGAGAGGCGGGGCGGGAAGCGGAAAAACTGCCATGACAAAATGTGTCAGAATCTAATGTTCTGCAGAGTGAAAAGCCTGTTTTCTGTCCTTTGTCCGCCGCTCGAGATTCAGCCTTGTTCCTCATTGTTGGCGGCTCAAACGAGCAACAGTCTTTTTTGACACGGAGCCACCGCTGAATAAAGACTGGAGCTGACTAGTCACAGGAAAGAGCTTTCTCTCTGGAGGGCCTGGAGCCCATTAAGAGTTGCTGAGATATGAATAGATATGAATCCTCTCCTGCGACCTCACCGAGAAAGAAAAATGCAAGCGGACCCAAAGGGGGCACAAGGAACACCTCTGTGTCTTTTCAGCCTGGTTCCCAAGGACTTGGTGAGACATGGGGCTGATTGACAGGCAGGAATTAGTCTGAGTCAATGTGGAAGTGGTGGCTTTGTTAGCGTGAATGGCCGCACGGTGCCCGTGTGACCTTGGGAGCGCTAACCGTCGGGGCCGACCCGGGCGCGCAACTTCACGACATGCTGACATACAGCCGTCTTTAGCGTTAGCACGCCGGTAGCGCCCTTTCTCCAATCATGTCGGACTCCACAGTTTTGCTTTTTGGTGACAAGATGTGCGTACGCACTCTGCCCGATTGGTAAAGAGCGGATTCCCAGTTCCTGGCTGGAAGGGGTCACTGGGTGAAGAGGATGTAATACACACGGCACACCTACGTGTGGCGCTGTAAACCGGCATGCAGACGGAACCACGTGACACACCGGGCGTAGGGAAGCATATACACATCGCAGCAGCCGGGTCTGGAACCGGTTAACCGCCACCGACGAGGGACGGGTGTATTGCCCCCCAAAGTTGGATTTTGGGGTCAGTCGTGGCCAATTGCGCCCGGTACACGGATACAAAGCGTTACTGCACGACCACCATGCTGAAGGATGGAGTTGTGTGTCCAGGCCGTGTTTTTGGTTGCACTTTGGCACTTCCACCACCATCTAAGTTGGATATTGAACATTAGTGATCTCTAGACATGAAATAACACCCCTAGAGTCACATTCCCATTACCCAATATAAGAATAAGACGCACACAAGTTAGTCCTTCTGGTTTCTGTACAGTACTTCCTGCTGTGGGTATCATCAATGTAACTACTGACACCCAGTGAGCAGGGGGGAGTACTACATACCACGACATGTCTTTCAATGCGCCTTCTGCCTTATGCAGTGGTGTGAAAAACTATTTGCCCCCTTCCTGACTTTGTATTCTTTTGTTTGTCACACAAAATGTTTCTGATCGTTTTAGTGTTAGTCAGAGATAACGCAAGTAAACACAAAATGCAGTTTTGAAATGAATGTTTTTATTATTTAGGCAGAAAAAAATCCTGTGTGAAAAAGTAATCGCCCCTGCACCTAATAACCGGTCGGGCGCCCTTAGCAGCAATAACTGCAATCAAACGTTTGCCATAACTTGCAACAAGTCTTTTACACGCTCTGGAGGAATTTTTGCAGAATTGTTGTCATTCAGCTTTATTTGAGGCTTTTCTAGCATGAAGCGCCTTCTTAAGGTCATGCCACAGCATCTCCTTGGGATTCAGGTCAGGACTTGGACTATGCCACTCCAAAGTCTTCATTTGGTTTTTCTTCAGCCATTCAGAGGTGGATTTGCTGGTGTGTTTTGGGTCATTGTCCTGCTGCAGCACCCAAGATGGCTTTAGCTTGAGTTGACCAACAGATGGCCGGACTTTCTCCTTCAGGTTTTTTTGCTGGACAGTAGAATTCATGCTTCCATCTATCCCAGCAAGCCTTCCAGGTCCTGAAGCGGCAAAACCAGCCCAGACCATCACACTACCACCACCATATTTGACTGTTGCTAGGAAATGCTGTGTTACTTTTACGCCAGATGGAACGGGACACGCACCTTCCAAAAAGTTCTACTTTTGTCTTGTCAGTCCACAAGATCTTTTCCCAAAAGTCCTCATTTTGTGTTCAATGATGTTATCTTTGACTAATAGTTAACTCTTTTTTAAGAGCAGAAACATTTAAGTGTGACAAAAAGTCAGGAAGGGGGCAAATAGTTTTTCACACCACTGTATTTGTGCTTTAGTTCTTTTATGCCTGAAAACGCTTGATGTCGGTCACGAATTAGCTGAAAGATGCTTTTTTAGGGACGTGTAATAAGACACAGTCAACCACAAAACGGTAATAGAGTGTAGTGGGGCGTGCTTCTGTGCACGCCGTTGCGACCCATTCTAAGTTCCCATTCCGTGCTGTGGTTTCCGGCGGGTAAACTCTGTGAGCGACCACGACGCTGGTCAACTATTCAAATCGCTGGCGTCCATTGTCGCTCGTGAACAGCGGCAATTAAAGAGAGACGGCAAGCGGCATTGCACTGATACTGAAGTTGCAACAGTCGCTTTGATTGCGCGTTGATCTAAACTCGGCACGGGCGTTCCTGAAGCTGCGCTGTGGGCCGTCTCAACAGGTCGTATCGACGCAGGAAAGAAATGCACTAAAAGCCGGCCAACCGCAGACGGCTCCATGCAGAAGCATGAAGAGCCCGGCTGCAGCGCCTTCCTCGTCTCGGGTTTCTCACTTTGGTCTGCTTGATACTGTATCTTCCGGGTTATAGTGCACGTCCAGCTAAATGTACGGCTCTACGTGGTTGGCTTTGACCTGATGATATTTCTAAAATGGTGCGGTCCACAGCCAGATGAAACCCCCGGGGGGGAGGCCACACGAACTCAAACAGGCAGGATGAAGATAATGAGATATTTGCCGAGCCACTTGAGGCAGACGCCAGCAAGCGAGCCGGGCTCAATGGGCACATGATGGGCGGAGCCCGGCCGACGCGGGCCCCCAAAATACAACCTTTTGTCCCGGAGCGTAATCCATTTGTTAGCCTTGGACCAATTTGTCCTCATTAACCCTCATGAGGGGACCGCGTCTGAGACAAAAGCTCCCGGGGAACAATGAACAACCCCTTCCCCGAACGCCCCCACGCAAACCAACCCCCATTTGTCAACGCCGCGGCAAAGCTCAAGTGGTCCCTGCACATTTGGGCCCCTTGTCGGCTGGAACATTCCAGTCTAACATCCACAGAAGGACTCAGAGCCAACAAACGAGGGTGACCTGAAAGAACGAGGAGGAAAATATATACAGTATAAAAAAAAAGCCCCACCACAATGCAGTCCATTGTAGTGCAGGTCGCTCCGTCGGTCATTTCTCCACAAAGAGCATCTGCAGGGAAAGGAAGGTTACTGTATATAAACGCTTTGACATCTGACACTTGTCGAGGTTGAATATCAGAGGTTGGCATTTCATTTTCTACACGGAGAAAGTTGTTTTGGCACCGCTAGCGGGACTTAAACGGCAAGTTTGAGCTCAGTGGCCTTAAGCTTCTCCTGTGTTTTACTTTCCCAAAACCTTACAGCGAAATGCCGCCCAAAAAAAAAGGCTGAAGTCATGTTTGTGAAGGCAACATGGGATGACGCCACGTCGTTATTGGGAGCACATTGAATGGTCGGCATCTGTGCACATTTAGTGCAACAAATGAAGCCTGTAGTGCTTTCACATGGCGGAGCGGTCCCGCTGCTTGTTGACAACGGCCAGGCGCTAGTGGCTTTCAGGAAAAAGAGAATCTCGAGGGCTCTGACTACTCACTAAGTTGGCAACACTGAAGCCTCTTGCTCCGCCTTCGTATTCTCTGGGAGACCAGATGCGTTCCACGGTAATCCCTGCTTCATCACGGCTAATCCGTTCCAGACCTGACAGGGGTAAGTGTAGGATTCTTGCTTTATCAATGAAATATTTTCACAGTTAGAGTTGGGAAAACTGTTGGCAACCTTCTAAATATGTTTTAACATGATTAGAGCCCTACAGACATCGAATAACACCCCTATGGTCACCTTTACATCCATATTAGCCAATATAGTAGACATAATAAAAGGATGAAAGACATACCAGTCTCCTTGTTGCAGCTACATTGTACCAGTAACATGACTGACGACCAGTGCAATATACCACAACATGCCGTAATGCCTCATATTTGTATGTTAGTTCATTTCACAAGTTTTATGCTATTTAGACTAAAAAAAACATACAATTGATTCAAATATGCCTATTATTGCCCCAATGACAGCGTCACATCCCACCTTTTGGCTCCTCTTGTTTTGCCCTCTGTTCTCCCCAGCCTTCTCCTGGGCGTGTCCTTTGTTTTACTGGGAATACTGGGCAACTGATGAGCTCTGACGTCGGCACCTGGGAGTCACCGGATTATCATCTTCAGGTGCTTCAAATGTGTGTTCTGCTCATTTATAATGGTTGGGACTTTTTGCCTCTTTGTCTGCTCTTCCATGTGCTGTCACAAATTCTCTCCTTTTGAAGACTAAAGCTCTAACCAGCGTCTCCCAGAAGGTGCGTCCAGTGCTCCCTGCTCTCCAGCTTGGCACCCCCGCCGCTCTGGTGTTGTCTACTGTTTCATAGTTTCTTTTTGCTTTATCTTGGGATTCAGACAGCAGTGACATTTCATAAGAGGTTTGGAAAAAAAAAACGTGATAGAGTGGAGAAAAAACATCCTTCTGACCTTCAGAATAAGAGCACTGTTTGATGTCTAACTGTGAACAAAATAAGCGAGCGTGTCATAAAAAGATCCAAGGTGCGGTTGGAATCGTATTCTTAATGCCAAGCATGGCCAAGCAAAGTGTGCATCCCATTAGAAAAGTTAGCCAAGCTACATCCATGTCTCAGTCCATTGATGGATTGCTTCAGTAAAGGTTTTTTTTTTCCACTTAACTGACCCAAAAATCACAAACTATGCTGGAAAAATAAGCGTAAAATGTAAAAAAAAAAAAAAAAAAAATCCCAAAAAATCCTACAAAAATTATAACAGATTTTAGCCAAAAATTTTTTGCACCACTTCAAAACTTTTGAGTCAAAGTACGCTGTTCTTCAGAACAACGTCTTGAAGAATCCATTTCCCTCAGGCTTTCAAAGAGAAATGATGTTGAGCAAGTGCTGCTTTCATGCTTAAACGAGGTCACCTGATTCACACCTCTTTTTTCACTACATTGAATTCCACACTGCTATTTTTTTTACAACTAATTGGCCAATTGCACAGCCTTAAGAGCGTGCATATCATGAATGATGGGGTCTTGTTTTCTGAGAATCTACTGCACTTGTTTGCCATGTAGCAATACAAATTTACTAATAACAGTACTTCTTCTGGTTACTCACATCGCACTGCTAGTATTTTCTACACTACTGTAATCCGGTATAAAATTGAGATTCGTTACCTCAAACACAATTTCAAACGTTTCAAATAATTTCTGCATACATTTTTACAACATTTGGTAAAAAAAAAGGTGGATGGCAAGGGAAGTTTGGAAAAAACAGACATGAGTTCCACACAGTGGATGCCCTGGAGAAACATTCCCACTAGCCTCCGGGAAACACTGGCATCAAGCCAGGGGTGGCAGAGGGGTTTTCTTTAGCTATGGCCTGATCTTCTTTGGGAGTTCTTTTTTCTCATTCCCATTTCTTCTTTCTGCATTTTCACATCTAACGGTGCAAATCTTTTTTTTTTTTTTTTTGGACCAGGAGTGTCGAAGGCGCATGGCCTGAAACCACCAAGGCAGACTTTGTTGTTATTTGGCACCATATAGGTTAAGTGAATTAACGCCAATTGCGGTAGTGCAATCCTCCCTCTGCCTCACGGGAAACACAATAAAAATATAATTGCCGCCTTTCATCGAAGGCCCTTTCACAGGACGACGACGACAGTAGCGTCGGGCGCAGCGGCGGCCCGTTTAAGCAGCGCCGCTGGTTTGTTGGGTCTCGGAGATGTTTCGCAAACAAGAGTAGCAGTAATCAGGTCATTTGTCATAATGACAACCATTAGCGCTGATCATCAGCACGCAGCAGTCAGGCACAGAAATCAGGTGCCCTCCCTCAGCTTCCTCTCAATTACACACAGCGGTAAAGGCACACACGCCCGCACATCTCCATGTTAGCAGCTTGTTTGTCTGCTCGTCAATTAGTCCAATCATTGATAGCCAATAACCCGCATTTCTTCCTGTTGTCAAGTCAAGCACATGTAAAGAACCAGAAGTCAACTAAACTACACAAACATAATGTATCTGAAAGAAAAGGGTTCAAGTTAGTATTGGCGAGTACTGCAGTATTACACAAGTATGTCTTGGATGACATCCTAACATAGAATGAGTAGAAACAGTTGGGGTGTCACAAGATCTTGCCAGATTAAAGCGTGAAGATGAAAACGTTTCTTGTCTTGTGGGATGAAAATAACTACATTCAATAACCACACGATAAACAAAAATAATCTCCATCGTTTTGAATATCGTGGGGAGGCAAGCCCGCTTTTTCTCCTCTCTTGCCTCCAAACAGGCAGGAAGAGGGTTCACTCTGTGCATTGCTTTCAGCACCTTGGTGTGTTTGTTCCACGGAACAACGGAATGAACAGATGTGACCCCTTTTGTCTGAGTGGGTGGAGGCGGGGCCGCTAGCATACACACCGAGTGCAATGTGGTAGAACATACATTATTAGTAAATGGAGATACTGTATATTGTCAGATTATTTCAATGTGTTTTTCTTTTAAAATGGAGTCTTGTCTTGTGACACCTCACATAACCAGAAAGGTTCATCTCCATACAACTGACATTGGAAACTGAACTGAAGGACAGAGAACCTTAGCTTTTTTTGCAGGGTGGAAAGCGTGAGCGTCTTAAACACGCTGCATTTGTATGTGTACGTGTAACGGCCAAACTAAAATGTCAAATGAGTATGCAAGAAGCTGAGGTTTATTTACAGATATATTATATCGTCTTTACACTCTTTCCACCTTAGGTCAGAGCGGGTACTCTGGTCCGTATCCGGGTCCAAACTCGTTGGCCTTCTTCATCAAGGCCGCTTTGACGGCGCTGATCTTTTCATCCAGCTCTGTCAGGCTGCAGGCCTGCGGGACACAATGTCAGTCCGGGTCAGGGTGAGCCAGGAGCAAAGTCCAGGACAGATGCAGAAGGAAAAGAACAAACCTGACTAGGTGATGTCTTGGGTCGTTTGTGTGAGAGGTTCTACAAAGAAGCACAGACCTTGGTGATTAGCTTTCACTGGAGTAGCAGACTGTTCATTTTCATTTTGGCCTCAGCTGCTAAACTAATTGACTGTTATGACAGCCTCCATCTTGAAATGGAAAGCAGCCATAATTTCTCTGCACAAGATTAGAAGGTCCGGTATTTCTTTCTTTGCTGTATTTTTCTCTATCATATACGCACTAATAACAATAATAATAAAGAAATAAAACAGATTTGTTTTGCCTTCCTCCAAACCTGCCAAAAACTGAGCTCTACTTCAGTTCTTTTTTTTTTTTTAAGTTGAACTTAAACTTTTTTAAGTTCGACTTCCGGGAGTAAATTTAGTCAGAACTGTTTGCAAATGGTCTTCAAACGGGAGAATTTGCAAGTATACTTTGCTACGGCAGAGCAAGAACTCTTGGTTTTGAATGCCAAGATTCTTTAAAGTGCCTGACGTGGCTAAAATTTCAGGTGAGTGGGTGTGTTTTTAGCTAAGCCTTCTATCTTCTCCATGGAACTTGGGGGATTTGGGAGCGATGGCAGCCATGGCAACGGCAGAGATTTATTTGAGCGTTGTATCACTTACAATCTTCAACTTATGTCATCTATACTTGTATATATATATTTGAAATGAACGTAAAATGACACCCCTACAGTCACATTCACACTCCTATTATTCTTTGTTTACAGCACACTGTTCAACTGCAACACGCCGGCTACCGATTATTTCTGTTTTTACATTTTCAATACTAAACTGCAGTGTACACGTGTATGTATGTGGTTCTAGATTGTTGAGATTTAGTGTGATATATTTCTAAAATCTTTGCAAAATGTGGCTGCAGCAGAGTAATGAGGGGGTGGCCCCAACAAAACAAGGTAAATGTGATTCAATCATTTCAGTATCATTTTTTTTGCATGTAAAACTATAATTATTGTCCATAAAATGTGTTTTGTGTTAACATTTTGAGTGCCTAGAACGGATAAATTGGATTTACATGATCTCTGATGGGAACACTTGCTTTGTTAGAACTCCTTTTGGTTTGGGTCGGACATATACACTGACTTTTAATATTGTTTTGAGTAACAATAGGCCACAGTCAACCACCAATATTATATATATATCATTATGAATTATTTTTTTTATGCACACTAGTGAGGAACGATAATAAACAGTTAAACATATATTTACACCCCATTTCCGTGTCAATGGTCCACTAGCATCATTTCATTCTATCACTGCAAGAATGCTATAGATTTGGACGACAGACAGGGAAGCTGGGTCTCAAAGTTCAAATCAGTGCAGAGTTGATACATTGTCATCATGTGGGAAGAAGCTGCCAGAACTATGTGAGCAAAAACCCACCAAACAGTCTATTTTCCAGAAGAAAAGAAAGTGGCGGTACTTGGAAAAGAAAAAGAACCCCATCCGATTAGTCAGACACTCAACATCTCTGCTCGCACAAACATGCAGAGTCAAAAGCGCATGAAGAGTGCAGCATGCTGTGCTGCCTGACTGATGGCGGCGTGGAGAGACGTGCAGCTCATCTCATGCACACTCTGACACCGGACCCGCTACCTCACATCAGGATCAGAATAATCTTGTGGAACACTGTCATAGTCGTCTTCCCCAGAAGGAGTACAACTCTTCAGTTGCAGTGGTCCAACTTTTTCCATCATACATGCTCAAAACTTCCACTACACAGTCAAACTCAAAAACGGTAACATGTGTAAGCAACTTTACCTTTGAGGAAGTCACATTCTTACTTTACTTTGCTGACACTCTCAAAAGCAAAACGCAGTTTTAGGTCAGGTTTTACAAACCGACCACTGCATTTGTACAAAAAGCAAAAAAAAAAACGGCGATTTAAAGGGACCGCACGCAGGCCTGTAGCTGAAGTTTCACTAGACAACTCTTCCACATCCTGGATGCTGTTAACAAGCACAGAACCTTAAGGAAGCAGGGTGCTACAGATAACGATGGCAGTTAGTTGCTGACCTGAGCAGCGGCAGCAGTAAATGTTATGACTGTGACATGGCACCCCTCCCTCCTCACCGTGCCAGCAACCTGCCAGGCACATCTTTAGTTTACGCTCACCCCAGCCGGCTAAAAACTGGCTGCTTCATGTCTTTTTCTTTTGTCATGCTGGCAGACTAATGGTGCCTCTCGGGGTTTGGCTTTTGCTACTGGTGGGCAACAAAGGGGCACGCTAGCAAGTTCAATTAGCTGCGTGCGTTGTAGTTTGACTGCAATTGCTAATTTGTAAACCTCCAAAGGGGGAAAAAGACTGTTACTAAGTTATAGATCAGGGGTGTCCGAAGTTTGGCCCACAGCTGTTTTTTTATTAGCTCATGGCACATTCTAAAAATATAATTTAACAAAAAAAAACAATACAAATCAAAGTAATTTACAATCAAGTGAAAATATCACAATTTAAATGTTAGCATGGTAGTTATGTGAGGAAAAATAACAGTTTAGAAGCATAAAGTTGTGCAATATTACAGAAAAAGGGCACAGAAAACAAAGTTGTAAAAAATAAAATAAAATAAAGAACAAAGTTAAAATATTATAGAAAGAATGTCACAATTTTAAGAAGAGAATTTACGATAAAAATTATGGGATAATAATTTACTATGGAAGAAGTCATACTTTAAAACAGAAAACGAGTCACAGTTTAACGAGAATAACCTGGTAATATGAGGGCAAAGGATGTCATTTTAGTATTATTATTTAGTAATATTTTGGTTTAATTAAGTCGCAATATTGTGAGAAACAAACTATTCATTTCCTGTACCGTTCATCCTCATTAGGGTCGCGGGTATGCTGGAGCCTATCCCAGCTGACTTCGGGCAGGAGGCGGGGTAATCTAATGTCATATTTTTACAAAGATCATTTATGAAAGAAGCTGACATGTTTGCACAGTAAAAAAACAGCCAAAACGGGGGGTAAAAGAGAGCAAGTGTGAAGTTTGTACCAATACTACACTTTAACGTGACAATACACTCAACAGCATCACAAAGCTGGGAAGCAATTTTGTGACCATGGCTGGAAAAAGTTTGTGTGGAAAAAAGCGTATCCATCCATCAGTTAAATGCTCACCGAGGACTGGAAGTACTCTGGCGAGAGTCCCTCCAACTGCAGAATGCGGTCCTCCAGCGTCTTCAACCTCTGGTAGACACTCAGCGGAACTGGACCCGCTGCGGAACAAAACACTTACAACCGCAACTTCTCTATTAGGCGCAAAGCTTTTTTTGTGGAAAGACCTTACCTGTCGGGAGTTTGAGGTGAAACTCGATGTTGTTGAGGCGTTCTTCGATGGCCGAATTGCCGCAGTCACGTGCTGGAGGGCCTCGCACCTGATGGCCGGTCTCTCCTTGTCCTCCCGAGCGGGTCTGAGGCCCGTACGTGTTCACCACCCGGGTGACTGCACCGAAACATCCTCAAAATTCAAATGCGGTTTCAGCAGGTCAGTGTAGCAGATGAACTAGTGGTTAATCGTAACGTATTTTTACACTTTTGCTGCACACAAACATTTAAAAAACATTTGATTCATGGTAGAGGCAGTGTGGACTGTACTACTTCCTATACCAGGGGTGTCCAAAGTGCGGCCCAGGGCCCACGGCACATTCTGAAGGTATGATTAAACTAGACAACTTAAAAGAAAAAGAGCAGTCATTTTACAAGGATAAAGACAAATATGAAGGGACATAATCCATAACGGTGAGTAAAAAGATTGCACAGAGTTGAAAATGAAAAGAAAAAAGTTGTAATATGAGAAAACAAGCAAAACAAACAAGTCGCATTTTTGGGAAAATTAGGTTGGGGGAAAAGTAATAATATTAAGATAATAAAGTCAAAGATAATATAAGAATAAAGTACAAATATTTCTATTTATAAGAAAAATAAAATAAGATAAATAAAAATATTTATTTAAAAAAAGTGTAATGTAAGGTGAAAAGGTTCATACAAAATGATGCTCTGTCACTGGTGCAGGATTTCCCCCCTTGAAATATAAAAAAACGCATATCTACATGAGTCGGTTTGAAAAAAGGTAAAAGCGCATCCTTTGACTTTTCAGTATAAAAGCCTTGGACAGCCCTGCCCTAAATTATACTCAATTTTAATTCAACAGCCGGAGGTGGAACTATACTATGCAATATTTCATTTTCATTTCAGGTTGGCGGGGCTGCCGATGACTTAATTCATGCTTGAAAGATGCTGGTGCCAGCGACTTATACAGTGGTTTGTACAGATAAATACGGCAGGCTGCTTCATGGCAAAGTTAATTGGTTCCAGACCCCACCATAAGTGAATTGGAGGGTCACTGACACGACTTTTCCACTTTGCTTCACTATGTTCTATCTAGTTCGTTAAGCAAACGGTAAACTTGTAAAAAAGACATTTATAGTACATGGCAGGAACCATATCGTATCCAAACACTATGCCACCATAGCGACAAGCATTCAAAGTGTTATACGTCATCAAGCATCTTTTCATAGTGATATGTATGTTTATTGGGGTGCGGCGGCTGCGATGGCAAGGAAATATGAACTAATTCAGGCTCTAAAGACTCCTTTACGCCCACGAAGAAGCCAATTGAAAGAAATAATTGAAGGGTAAGTAACTCCAAGGTCATTTACAAGTACCCTTCTGTGTTTTGAAGCCGACAAATCTTTATGTCCCCGTCTGCCCGCATCAGACGCGCTAGTTTCATCGTCGGTGGTCGGAATAAATATGGCTTACTTCCCAGTTCTGCAAGTTGTCCGTCTATTTCATCTCCACGTTTCTTCCTCAAAAACTATTGCCACGTGGCTCCAATCTTGGCTATAATGTCCGCAAACATCCTCTGTCTCGTACACCGCCATGTTTCTTTACTTGTGAGGTGTCGACTCGAGGTGGTCATGGCGGCCGCCAAGTATTATAAATGTAATATTTGCAAATTGCCCACCGGCTTTCAAAAAAGAAAAAAGAAAAGTAGATCAATTACAAACAATATATAAGATATTTAAGCAAAGTTGATAACTCATGTCTGTGACCCTTTACGTAAGATTCCGTATTTTTGTTAAGATATGCTCTTTTGGAAACTACAGACGGACCGGAAGCAGCGCGTGCGGCTGAGGAAGAATGTCTCGGACATTCGGACTATCAGCACGGGAGCCCCACAGGGCTGTGTACTTTCCCCCCTGCTCTTCTCCCTGTACACCAACTGCTGCACCTCCGGCCACGACTCGGTGAAACCGATTAAGTTTGCGGATGACACCACCCTCATCGGGCTCATCTCAGACGGTGATGAGTCTGCTTACAGGAAGGAGGTGGACCGGCTGGTGTCGTGGTGCAGCTGCAACAACCTGGAGCTCAATGCTCAGAAGACAGTGGAGATGATCGTGGACTTCATGAAAAGTCAAAGCCCCCCTGCCCTCCCTGCTTCTTGATAGACTCTCCCATCACAACTGTGGACTCTTTCGCTTCCTGGGCACTAACATCACCCACGACCTCAAGTGGGAGCAGACCATCAGCTCCCTCATCAAAAAGGCTCAGCAGAGGATGTACTTCCTGAGGCAGCTGAGGAAAGCCAAGCTGCCTGTCCAGACGATGGTGCAATTCTACACGGCCATTATTGAGTCCATCCTCACCTCCTCCATCACAGTGTGGTTCGCCGGGGCCACTGCCAGGGACAAACAAAGACTGCAGCGCGAGAAAGTGATCGGCTTGCGGCCTTCCATCTCTCCAGGACCTGTACGTCTCCAGAACTCGGGGGCGAGCGGGCCGGATACTCGCTGACCCTTCCCACCCTGGACATGGACTATTTGAGCCACTCCCATCTGGCAGAAGTTTACGGTCCATTCGGACCAGAACCTCTCGCCACAAGAACAGTTTCTTTCCTGCTGCTGTTGAACTCATGAACACTTTATAACATTTGCACATTTGCACTATGCTCACTTTATAAACAGTATTTTTGGCACCTTATACTACCTGCACTAAAAACACCCTCATGCCTTTACTTATCAGTGGTTTCAACTTTTTACTCAGGGTTCTATGTTTAGTTAATTCTATGTTTATTTCATGCTCCATGTTTACTTAGAATTCTACGTCGCACTGAGTCGCCAAAGAAAGTTCCTAGTTCGTGAATTGTTCACCTACAATGGCAATAAAGTTTTTCTGATTCTGAAACGGGAAAAATGTGTCCCCGGAATGTAAAATTTGCAGCAACAGTACATTTGGTTCATACATCCCACCTTTCACGTGGCTTTTGAACCCCGGGTACGGCGTAAACACGGCATCTGTTCGTGCACAGCTGTTGTCTGCAGGGGGGAGAAAGAGCGACAAAAACGATTACAACAGAATAAAATCCCCAACTGTTGCCGCCATCCTGTGCAACGTGGCTTCAATCGCCAACGTGGTGTTCTCGGCTAAGCCGGCCGCATTTTGGAGGCCGTTAGCTACTTGAGCTGCACTCTCGCCGCAGCTTGGGCTGACCTCTCGCCTTGTGTGGAAATCAGCTCTCTCCCAAACATTGGCAATCTGTGTGCAGGCTCCCACTCCACCCCGACACATTCAGACCTCCACACAACCCACCCCCTCCGTCCTCACCCTGATTGCAGTCGATCACGTTGCAAAACTCGCGCACATTGTTTTCATTGATCTCCATCTGCTTGCGCTCCATAAATGCAGATATTCTCCGCTCAATCTGCGGGTGACAGAGGAGAGACGTCAAATGTAATGGCAGACGATGGATCGATAAGATGCACAAAACACAACTGGGCCGGGCCGCTGCTGCCGCAGGCGTAATGATGATGTACAGAGGCAAACGGGGGCGCGTGGCAATTTGCATGATGTGGGATGACAATTGCAATTCCAGGTAGCCAAAACACGCTGGCCGACATTGCATGATGGAATATGAATGCTGTTTGCTTGGCTACCAAAATAAATGTGCAACAGAATGGGGGCCTCTTGTCCTCCATCCACATCCAATCTCAGAGTAATGAGCATCCACTTCATAATCCATCAAGGACCCGGCCCTCTCTCAGAGCCCTCCAGCAACGCGGTCTCTTCTAGCCGACCACGCCGCTAAAGGACCCCTCCTTTATTCTCTCCCTGACTCGCGTAGTCATCTGCTCCGTGTGCAGCCGCCGCACGTCAATTACCCACGATTATTTATTTTGTGTGACATGGAGTAAAAGACAATAAATACAATAAAGAGGGCTCGACAGCCGCCTGACTGAAACGGACCTCGGACTTGCTGGCGCGGATCTGCACCATGGCGTCACCGGTCGCCTCTGACGCGGGTGCTGCGCCGTCGTTGAGGGGAGGGTCTGGCTCGGGCGGGCTCGGGTCTTCAAGAGCCGACAAGGACGCGGCGTCTCGTGGTGTCGTCTCCTCCCCCGTCGCTAACGATGGGCGGCTGTGAGCCTCCGTCAGGGTCCTTAAGCTTTCTGACACGGCCTGAACAAAAACAGTAAAAGGCCACAACATATACATTCCTTATACGTAACACCAGCTCTTTGCATACCTGTAACTTAGTGATGTGCTGCTGCAAACAGCTGAGAACGTGCGCGGCGTCCAAAGACTGAAGACTCGCAGCTTCCACGCTGACGTTCACTCCTAATGCGGCGTCACCTAATTTGAGCTGCATTGTAGGCACACAATAATGAGCAGCTTGGTAAATCTATCACATGCCACTGCGTGACCTTTACTGTAAATAAACAGGGGAAATCTTATTTGATTCTCGCCCGGGAAAGGGCGGAGTGCCATCTCCGGGTCGGGGATGAGGTCCTGCCTCATGTGGAGGAGTTTAAGTACCTCGGGGTCTTGTTCGCGAGTGATGGACAGGCGGATGGGTGCGACGTCTGCAGTGATGCGGACTCCGCACCGGTCTGTCGTGGTGAAAAGAGAGCTGAGCCAAAAGGCAAAGCTCTCGATTTACCGGTGGATCTACGTTCCTACCCTTACCTATGGTCATGAGCTTTGGGTAGTGACCGAAAGGACAGGATCGCGGGTACAAGCGGCCGAGATGAGTTTTCCCCGCAGGGTGGCTGGGCTCTCCCTTAGAGATAGGGTGAGAAGCACTGTCATCCGGGAGAGACTCGGAGTAGAACCGCTGCTCCTCCGCATTGAGAGGAGTCAGTTGAGGTGGCTCGGGCATCTGGTTAGGATGGCTCCCGAACGCCTTCCCGGGGAGGTGTTCCAACCAGTAGGAGGCCTCGGGGAAGACCCAGGACACGTTGGAGAGACTGTGTCTCTCAGCTGGCCTGGGAACGCCGGGGAGAGGGACCTCTGGGCTTCCCTGCTTAGGTCGCTGCCCCCGCGACCCGACCTCGGATAAGCGGAAGAAAATGGATGGATGGAATCTTATTTGATGCAGTGCATTTGTACAGTCGTGCCAACTACAACATCAGCAAACATTGAGTTTGGGGGCTACCCGATATTGTGGCTGGTGAACGTGAGTGTTCACAGCAATCCTGAAGGTATCATCGGGTAAATCTAATGAACACAAATGGGGTTTGTGGTGTGGAGTGCTCTGCACACAAACTGTACCGTGGAAACAAACACCACGTATGCCGAGTTACACGGACGGTAACTCGGCCACGGCGCCGCGAGCGATGCGGGTGATTTTTACACGAGGGGAGAGACACAAGGCACACTTTTTGATTTAGTCCTGAATCAATTCAAAGACCCTTCCGCGCTCCCTGTTGCTGAGCGGCTACACGGACGCTACCAGCGTTAGCATGCTAGCTAGTAGCGACCCCTCGCGCTTGGCCGTTAAAAAGGCTTCGCGGCGCAAAAAAACCAGCCCAAACTAACCTCTCTCCCGAAGTCTGCCAGCAGCCTCAGCAGCACGCTCAGGCAGCCGGCGGAGCTGGACATTTTAGCATTGGACCCGTTGCCGGTAGAGCGATCTCCGCTCGGCTTGAGTGTGGCCGCCATTGGGTTTTTTTTTTACGTCAGCGCCAGAGAGGCAGTCGCTCATTGGCTGGAATACAGGAAGTGGCCGGGGCGCACCGGCTGTGCGTCGTGCGTCACAAAATGGGCGGAGCCACGGATCGTCAACAGCGCAAATGAGGCAATGTTTACGTTACCGTTTTAATGAAGCGACTTCGTTTGCTCTTTTATTGAATTTAGTTGACATTTGCAACACCTTAAAAGCGGGATTTACAACTTACCACAGACGGATTTATTTATTTTCTAAACAAAACACGATGTGTGTGTGCTGCTGTTGTGTTTATTAGTGACACTCCATGTTGCTCAGTGAAGTTGTTATTATAATCTTCTTTTCCTTTCGGCTTATCCCATCAGGGGTCGCCACAGCAAATAATATTGTTCTGTTTGATTCGCATGTTCTGATTTGGCAAAAGTCGGATGCCCTTCCTGAAACAACCCTCTACATGAGGGACATGATACGTATATACCGTAAGTTTGGGTGTGACCAGGATGGACAGGATCAGGACAATATCATACATAAGATATAACTCTGTTATAAAATGTAATGCTGTTAACTCTCCCTTCCAACGGGAACGAGAGAACATTGTTGCCGAGGCTGTGCAGTGGGGCACCGGGATGAGAACCAGGCCACAATGGCTATTTTATTGTGTGTGCGTGTTGAGTGACTGTGGGAAAATCTCCCTCGTCTATTCAGACATGTTCCCTTCTTGTCACATAATGGCAAGCCAGAGACTAACAACGGGGAAAATGACAGCTACTGGCACGCAGAAAGCTCAAGCACTCCCAAGTCTACTAAAGCTCTCGAGAAGGGTTAATCATTTAGGGGGGAAAGGGGGTCTGAAGACAAGTCTCTTGGTTTAATTCGTCTCCAGGGCGATATTCGCCCCCTCTGAAACGGGAGCGGAACTGTAACACTTGACATGGTTTGACACACCGGGCCGGTTGCGGAACGTTCCCACACAGCAGGTTCCTAAATAACTTCATGGCAAAGAACAAGCGGCTAACTTCTTTTTACACTTGTGAGGCAGGTGAGGCTGAGAAAGAGATGCATACTATTAAATGTGGGATTAATGTGTATCATTATTACTGCAGACCGTTGTTATCAGATACTGTTACACAGTATCTTCTTTTTTACATTTACAAAATACGAAAATATAAAAATAGATCATTAGCATTAGCGGCCACACAAGTGTAAACAAAACACTGTAAAGCGTAAAAAAATGTACATAAAAGGATTTTAGGTACAAATATTTCCTGCAGTGGTTATATATCATATAATAATAAATATTATGATAAATCAACATCATTCAGAATAAATGTAATAATAACTGTAACTCATTATCTTTTTTACACTTGTGCTACAGATAATGCGGAAAAAATATTAAATACCCCAAATAATATCTATTATTGTTATTATTATTAATGATAGTAGCAGTATTGTTAGCATGATTGCTAGTAGCACTAAGCAACGGATGCGTTACATTCAAATTATTTGCAATCATTTTTATTTTAGCATCCGCCGTCACACAAGTGTAAAAAGAAGCAGATCGAAGAATAAGAGTTATAGTAAATAAATATAATGAAACTAAATTTTTGAATCTCTATAAAGGCATCATAATAATGAATGAATTATTATTATTACAGCCATTCGTTCCTTTTTAAAGTTGTGCAACACAAAATGCTAAGGATGCATTCAATTTAAGTTCAGTCTAACAATTGTATTTATTTTGAGCATTTCTGGTCACAAAAGCGTAAAAAGAAGTTAAGCGTGTCATTCTTTTCCTGTTCAACGACTTGATGTGACAAATAATTGGAATAAATAACTATTATCCCAAAGACATTACAACAATAATTATACAGCGGTGATTATTCAAATATATATAACAACGACGTAAAGTGACTTATCATGATTCCAATAAGAAGATGTTATGAAATGGTGATGGTGCAGGTGTACCCAATGAAGTACGGTATATATGGTGCGAAGTTGAACGAGTCGGAAAGCCATATTCCGCGCCAGCAAGGCAGGCACAGAATTTGCTGCCTCCACCACCTTTTCTGTTTGTATTTTGGGAAAGTGAGTGCACCTGTCACCTGGGCACCCGCCGCCTACATTCAGTGTCATTTACATAACCTCGTTTAGCAGCTCACAAATCAGAGCCATTAGGCGCCGCTGACGGCAGCCGAGGGTTCTAATTTAACGCGCCTTTCACAGTGGGGGGAAATTGTGGCGCTCGGGGCCTCGTGAAGAAAGGTTCAGGGTCTCGCCTTTGATTGTTGATTGTGATGGTAAATGTACAGATGATTAGGACACATTCCCCCTCTCTATTGATTTGCTGCCAAAAACGCCGCAGGCGCTGCCCTTGCTCCTGCGCCGCGAGCCCACTACTACACTACTGCATTATTACACTACTGCACTACTGCATTACTACACTACTGCACTACTACACTACTGCATTATTACACTACTACACTACTGCATTACTGCATTATTAAGCTACTGCATTACTACACTACTGCATTATTACACTACTGCATTACTACACTACTGCATTACTGCATTATTACACTACTGCATTACTACACTACTGCATTACTACACTACTGCATTACTACACTACTGCATTACTGCATTACTACACTACTTCATTACTGCACTACTGCATTACTACACTCACACACTTCTACACTAATAAAGTATTTCACTAATACACTAATACACTGATATGTATGCAGCATAATATTTATATATATAAGTAGAGAATACTGCTGCCTTTCCCGGATTAAATCCTACTTTGGACTCCCGAATGTTGGAACCAGCCAATGTTGTCAGTGCGGCAAGAATCTGGAGGTAAACGTTTTAAATCTTTTTAATCCGAGTATAGTAAGCTATCAGTCAAACTCTTGGGGTATTGATGTGGTCAGCTAAGTAGCAGAGGGGGTTGTTCAGCAGTTTCAGCGGCTTTGTTGTTCATGAAATCAACAACAGGAGCATCAGAGGGGCAACAATGAGACAGACCCCAAACCAGGAATGCTTTTCCAGGTTAAGGTGACTCCTCATCTCTTTTGGCTAATTTTTTACTGACTGACTTTTTACTGCTGTAGCTTTTCATTTGGCTTGGATCAACATCTCTGTTGATAGCATGCTGCGCTACCTGGACGCTACAGAGGTTGCACGAGTAGTCCAACTCCTCCAGGATGGCACATCAATACGTACCGTAGAAGGTCCTTAAACCCTCAGCAGGATCGGTATCTGCTCCTTTGTGCAAGGAGGAACAGGATGAGCACTGCCAGAGTCCTACACAATGACCTCCAGCAGGCCACTGGTGTGAATGTTTCTGACCAAACAATCAGAAACAGGCTCCATGAGGGTGGCCTGAGGGCCAGACGTCCTGTAGTGGGCCCTGTGCTCACTGCCCAGCACCGTAGAGCTCGATTGGCATTTGCTACGCCACTGGCGCCCTGTGCTCTTCACCGATGAGAGCAGGTTCAACCTGAGCACATGCGACAGACGTGAAAGGGTCTGGAGATGCCGTGGAGAACGTTATGCTGCCTGCAACATCATTCAGCATAACCGGTTTGGTGGTGGGTCAGTGATGGTCTGGGGAGGCATATCCCTGGAAGGATGCACGGAACTCTACAGGTTAGATAATGGCACCCTGACTGCTATTAGGTATCGGGGTGACATGCTTGGACCCATTGTCAGAACCTAGGCTGGTGCAGTGGGACCTGGGTTCCTCCTGGTCCACGACAATGCCCGACCTCATGTGGTTAGAGTACGCAGGCAGTTCCTGGAGGATGAAGGAATTGATACCATTGACTGGCCCCCACGTTCACCTGACCTAAACCCGATAGAACACCACTGGGACATTATGTTTGGGTCCATCCATAATTTTATAGTATAGAGTTGAAATGGGAAAAAAGGACGTAAAATGATGACAACAAGGAATAACATTGCAGTTTTGGGAAAAGAAGGTTGTGGGAAAGGCTCCAGTGCTGTGAGAACAAAGTCTATTCTGCCAATCCTGTACATTAGTAGAAACAAAAAGGTTAAAATAGTTGCAAAAGTACGCAAAAAGAAACGGGAAAGACAGCGGTAATTTAAGAGAATAAAGTCTGAATACTAAGAGAAACAAAGTTGCAATTTCAGGAGAATAAAGAAAATCGTGCTGACTTTAGTGGCA